>JARQOC010000009.1:37405482-37638945 GCA_033576535.1 Allobates femoralis
TGACCGCAGACCACAGGACAGCAAAGACCCACCGCCCTCCCTAAGAAGAGATTTCCGGTCACGGTGGCGATCATTGGTGGAGTTAGTGGGTCCTCAAAGTTGGTTTAAATTCAAGAATGAGGATTCATTAAATATTTGATCCCTTTATTGGATGGTTATTTAATGGTGATCTGGTGAAATGTTGGGTGATACCCGGTGATAGAACGCCGGATTCATCTTGGTGAAATGTTGGGTGATACCCTGCGATAGAACGCCGGATTCATCTTGGTGAAATGTTGGGTGATAACCTGCGATAGAACGCCGGATTCATCTTGGTGAAATGTTGGGTGATACCCTGTGATAGAACGCCGGATTCATCTTGGTGAAATGTTGGGTGATACCCGGCGATAGAATGCTGGATCATCTTGGTGAAATGATGGGTGATACCCTGTGATAGAATGCTGGATTCATCTTGGTGAAATGATGGGTGATACCCTGTGATAGAACGCTGGATTCATCTTGGTGACATTTTGGGTGATACCCTGCGATAGAACGCCGGATTCATCTTGGTGACATTTGGGTGATACCCTGCGATAGAATGCTGGATTCATCTTGGTGAAATGTTGGGTGATACCCTGTGATAGAATGCTGGATTCATCTTGGTGAAATGATGGGTGATACCCTGTGATAGAACGCTGGATTCATCTTGGTGACATTTTGGGTGATACCCTGCGATAGAACGCCGGATTCATCTTGGTGAATTTTGGGTGATACCCTGCGATAGAATGCTGGATTCATCTTGGTGAAATGTTGGGTGATACCCTGCGATAGAACGCCGGATTCATCTTTGTGAAATGTTGGGTGATACCCTGTGATAGAACGCCGGATTCATCTTGGTGACATTTTGGGTGATACCCTGTGATAGAACGCCGGATTCATCTTGGTGACATTTTGGGTGATACCCTTCGATAGAACGCCGGATTCATCTTGGTGAAATGTTGGGTGATACCCTGCGATAGAACGCCGGATTCATCTTGGTGAAATGTTGGGTGATACCCTGTGATAGAACGCCGGATTCATCTTGGTGACATTTTGGGTGATACCCTGTGATAGAATGCCGGATTCATCTTGGTGAAATGTTGGGTGATACCCTGTGATAGAATGCCGGATTCATCTTGGTGAAATGTTGGGTGATACTCTACGATAGAACGCCGGATTCATCTTGGTGAAATGTTGGGTGATACTCTACAATAGAACGCCGGATTCATCTTGGTGACATTTTGGGTGATACCCTGCGATAGAACGCCGGATTCATCTTGGTGAAATGTTGGGTGATACCCTGCGATAGAACGCCGGATTCATCTTGGTGAAATGTTGGGTGATACCCGGCGATAGAACCCCGGATTCATCTTGGTGACATTTTGGGTGATGGCCTGCGATAGAACGCTGGATTCATCCTGGTGAAATTGTGGGCGATACCCGGCGATACAACGCCGGATTCATCTTGGTGAAATGTTGGGTGATACCCTGCGATAGAACGCCGGATTCATCTTGGTGAAATGTTGGGTGATACCCTGCGATAGAACGCCGGATTCATCTTGGTGAAATGTTGGGTGATACCCTGCGATAGAACGCCGGATTCATCTTGGTGAAATGTTGGGTGATGCCCTGCGATAGAACCCCGGATTCATCTTGGTGAAATGTTGGGTGATGCCCGGTGATGGAGCGTCAGGATCATCTTAATGGTATTGGGGGACAATCTCTCCCCTCAGTTTCATGGTGATCCCAAGCAGATGGTCAAGGCTAGCACTAAATCTTGGTAGAGGAGGGCAGGGGCAATGTCATGGGAATCACCAGGGTTTTGTAGCTTTGAGGACGTCACCAGTTGTTTAAATTACATGTTTTTCTTAGGCGGCCGTCACACACACAGATATCATGAGCGATATCGTTAGCGATCACGTGCACGTGCGATCGCTAACGATATCGCTCACATCGCTGGTGAGCTGTCACACAGGCAGACCCACCAGCGATGTGGAGCAGCGAGATTGCTGGTAACTATGGTACACATCGGGTTACTAGGCTCCGCGCGGCACTTAGTAACCCGACGTTTACCATAGATACCATCTCCCAGCATAGGCTCTGCCGCTGGGAGATTGTTCATCGTGGTGTCATACACCACGATGAAGCAAATTGAACAAGCGATGATCGCTAGATATGAGCTCCGGCTCTCACATCTGCGATCTAACGATCAAGCGATTTTACATTGTAAAATCGCTTGATCGCACGTAACGATGCACAAACGATATCGCTTAAGCGATCAAAACGCAGATAGCTTAAGTGATATCGTTCAAGATATTGCAGCGTGTGACGGCCGCCTTATGTTGTCAGTAAACAGCTGCTGAGGCCATTTTTATCCAAAGGAAATGGAGCGTTGTCCGAGTGTTATGTATTGGATTGGGGTCGGGGAGCAGACGGGAGAGGTCGGATTGGTGTTAAGGCCCCGTCTCACACTGCGATATCGGTAACAATATCATTAGTACGTCACAGGTTTTCAGTCGTTCTAACAACGTCGTTCAGTGTGACATGTACAGACGATCACTGATTGGGCAGATCGCTGATGGAAGGTTTGTGATCCGGACCTTAAACCAAACAATGATCGACCATCCAACCTGCAGTATGGGTGTGTGTGACACCTCGATAAGATGTCGATAATGACCTCGCCTGTTGAGAAGTGAATGACGTAGGTGAGCGAATGATCGCAAATATCGTTTGCTTGTCGCGGGATCGTTGCTGCATCATTAACGATATCTGTACGTGTGACACCTCACTAGTGATCATTGAACGTCGTTCAAGCGATCTAGGCCAAGTTGGATCGTTGGTCGGTTCCCGACACATTGAAGCATAAACCGTGGCCTTAAGTGGTCAAGTCACAAAATCAACATCGCCAGAGTCATGTGACAGATGTATGTGGAGATCTCTCATGTGATGGATGTATGTGGTGATCTCTGGTGTGATGGATGTATGTGGTGATCTCTGGTGTGATGGATGTATATGGTGATCTCTGGTGTGATGGATGTATGTGGTGATCTCTCCTGTGATGGATGGATGTGGTGATCTCTCATGTGATGGATGTATGTGGTGATCTCTCGTGTGATGGATGTATGTGGTGATCTCTCGTGTGATGGATGTATGTGGTGATCTCTCGTGTGATGGATATATGTGGTGATCTCTCGTGTGATGGATGTATGTGGTGATCTCTCGTGTGATGGATGTATGTGGTGATCTCTCGTGTGATGGATGTATGTGGTGATCTCTTGTGTGATGGATGTATGTGGTGATCTCTTGTGTGATGGATGTATGTGGTGATCTCTCGTGTGATGGATGTATGTGGTGATCTCTCGTGTGATGGATGTATGTGGTGATCTCTCGTGTGATGGATGTATGTGGTGATCTCTGGTGTGATGGATGTATGTGGTGATCTCTGGTGTGATGGATGTATGTGGTGATCTCTTGTGTGATGTATGTGGTGATCTCTCTGTGGATGTATGTGGTGATCTCTCGTGTGATGGATGTATGTGGTGATCTCTCGTGTGATGGATGTATGTGGTGATCTCTCGTGTGATGGATGTATGTGGTGATCTCGGTGTCTGTGTGATCTATGGAATGTATGTGGTGATCTCTCGTGTGATGGATTATGTGGTGATCTCTCCGTGTGATGGATGTATGTGGTGATCTCTCGTGTGATGGATGTATGTGACGATCTCTCGTGTGATGGATGTATGTGCGATGTGATCTCTCGTGTTAATTGGGATTGATGTGACGATCTTCATGGACGAGCTGCATTGTATTGGTGTAGGCTCCTTAATTCTTGGGGGTCCTCTGTACCACCTTATAGAATCGCGTCCTCTGTGCCCCTTAGTAATTCTTGGTCCTCTGTACCCCCTATAGTAATCCGATCCTCTTACCCCATAGTATCCGGTCCTCTGTACCCCTATAGTAATCCGGTCCTCTGTACCCCTATAGTAATCCGGTCCTCTGTGCCCCTATAGTAATCCGGTCCTCTGTACCCCTATAGTAATCCGTCCTCTGTACCCCATAGTTATCCGGTCCTCTGTACCCCCTATAGTAATCCGGTCCTCTGTACCCCTATAGTAATCAAATCCTCTGTGCCCCTATAGTAATCCGGTCCTCTGTACCCCCTATAGTAATCGATCCTCTGTGCCCCTATAGTAATCCAGTCCTCTGTGCCCCTATAGTAATCTGGTCCTCTGTGCCCCTATAGTAATCCGGTCCTCTGTACACCCTATAGTAATCCGGTCCTCTGTGCCCCTATAGTAATCCGGTCCTCTGTGCCCCTATAGTAATCCAGTCCTCTGTACCCCCTATAGTAATCCGATCCTCTGTTGCCCTATAGTAATCCGGTCCTCTGTACCCCTATAGTAATCTGGTCCTCTGTACCCCCTATAGTAATCTGGTCCTCTGTACCCCTATAGTAATCTGATCCTCTGTGCCCCTATAGTAATCCGGTCCTCTGTGCCCCTATAGTAATCCGGTCCTCTGTATCCCCCTATAGTAATCCGGTCCTCTGTACCCCTATAGTATTCAATCCTCTGTGCCCCTATAGTAATCCGGTCCTCTGTGCCCCTATACTAATCCGATCCTCTGTACCCCTATAGTAATCCGATCCTCTGTACCCCTATAGTAATCCGGTCCTCTGTACCCCCTATAGTAATCCGATCCTCTGTGACCCTTATAGTAATCCAGTCCTCTGTACCCCCTATAGTAATCCGGTCTTCTGTGCCCCTATAGTAATCCGGTCCTCTGTGCCCCTATAGTAATCCAGGTCCTCTGTACCCTCTATAGTAATCCGGTCCTCCGTGCCCCTATAGTAATCCGGTCCTCTGTACCCCCTATAGTAATCCTGTCCTCTGTGCCCCTATAGTAATCTGGTCCTCTATACCCCTATAGTAATCCAGTCCTCTGTGCCCCTATAGTAATCCGGTCCTCTGTACCCCCTATAGTAATCCAGTCCTCTGTACCCCCTATAGTAATCCGGTCCTCTCCTCCCTATAGTAATCCGGTCCTCTGTACCCCCTATAGTAATCCTGTCCTCTGTGCCCCTATAGTAATCTGGTCCTCTATACCCCTATAGTAATCCAGTCCTCTGTGCCCCTATAGTAATCCGGTCCTCTGTACCCCTATAGTAATCCAGTCCTCTGTACCCCCTATAGTAATCTGGTCCTACATTTTCCTGGAAAGTTGCAGTCAATAAAGCGTCTTTGTGATTGACCTCTGGTGCCGCCTGATCCCTCATTAATGACGTCACTGCCCCTATTGTGGGGGCCACATTGTTGCATGGGGTAATGAATGAACCGGGGTTTATAAGGGTGAAGAGGACACAGGGGGAAATTCTGGAGGAATCTGAGGAGTGGAGGATTACTAATGAATATGGCTCCACAAGGAGAAGAATGAGATCTCAGCGATGGAGGCTGCGAGAGGTGAAATGATTGTCTGTGGGGTGAAATGATCGTCTGTGGAGGGGAAATGATCTTCTGTGGGGTGAAATGATCGTCTGGGGGTGAAATGATCTTCTGTGGGTGAAATGATCGTCTGTGGGGTGAAATGATCGTCTGTGGGGTGAAATGATCGTCTGTGAGTGAAATGATCGTCTGTGGGGTGAAATGATCTTCTGTGGAGTGAAATGATCGTCTGTGGAGTGAAATGATCTTCTGTGGGTGAAATGATCTTCTGTGAGGTGAAATGATCGTCTGTGGGTGAAATGATCGTCTGTGAGGTGAAATGATCGTTCTGTGGGGTGAAATGATCTTCTGTGGGTGAAATGATCGTCTGTGGGGTGAAATGATCGTCTGTGGGGTGAAATGATCGTCTTGGGTGAAATGATCGTCTGTGAGGTGAAATGATCGTCTGTGGGGTGAAATGATCGTCTGTGAGGTGAAATGATCGTCTGTGAGGTGAAATGATCGTCTGTGGGGTGAAATGATCATCTGTGAGGTGAAATGATCGTCTGTGGGGTGAAATGATCGTCTGTGGAGGTGAAATGATCGTCTGTGGAGGTGAAATGATCGTCTGTGGAGGTGAAATGATCGTCTGTGAGGTGAAATGATCGTCTGTGGGGTGAAATGATCGTCTGTGAGGTGAAATGATCGTCTGTGAGGTGAAATGATCGTCTGTGGAGGTGAAATGATCGTCTGTGAGGTGAAATGATCGTCTGTGGGGTGAAATGATCATCTGTGAGGTGAAATGATCGTCTGTGAGGTGAAATGATCGTCTGTGAGGTGAAATGATCGTCTGTGGGGTGAAATGATCATCTGTGGGGTGAAATGATCTTCTGTGAGGTGAAATGATCTTCTGTGAGGTGAAATGATCTTCTGTGAGGTGAAATGATCTTCTGTGCTGCACAATAGATCCTTGCTTTCGGCTGCGACAGCCCATGGGCTGTGTTCACACTGGGCGTTTTTCTTGACTTTTTTTCTGCACCAAAACCTGACGTCTATTGATGAAATAAACATTTCTGTGCAGTGAGTCGTCATCTGCGGGTTTCGGTCCGGTTTTGGTAACGATTTTAGGGCATTTCCTCCTCCATTTCTTCTTCTCTCACATATACCCTATACAATGATGCTGACGGCGGTCTCACCTTTATTCTTTAAAAAAAAATGCAGCAAACACAAAACCGTTTCCATCACTTTTCCGGATTCTCAGGTTTTCTGACAATGAAAATCGCTGTTTTTTATCAGCAGAAATTTACTAAAACTAAAGGAAAAAACAGCAAAAGAAGCCCCAGGACCCGACGGGGACGCCTCCATCATCATCATCATCTCACGCCTCCATCATCATCATCATCTCACGCCTCCATCATCATCATCATCTCACACCTCCATCATCATCATCATCATCATCATCTCACGCCTCCATCATCATCATCATCTCACGCCTCCATCATCATCATCATCATCATCATCTCACGCCTCCATCATCATCATCTCACACCTCCATCATCATCATCATCATCATCTCACGCCTCCATCATCATCATCATCTCACGCCTCCATCACCATCATCATCTCACGCCTCCATCATCATCATCATCATGTCACACCTCCATCATCATCATCATCTCACGCCTCCATCATCATCATCATCTCACACCTCCATCATCATCATCATCTCACACCTCCATCATCCTCATCATCATCTCACGCCTCCATCATCATCATCATCTCACACCTCCATCATCATCATCATCTCACACCTCCATCATCATCATCATCATCTCACGCCTCCATCATCATCATCATCTCACACCTCCATCATCATCATCATCTCACGCCTCCATCATCATCATCATCTCACACCTCCATCATCATCATCATCTCACACCTCCATCATCATCATCATCTCACACCTCCATCATCATCATCATCTCACGCCTCCATCATTATCATCATCATCATCTCACACCTCCATCATCATCATCTCACGCCTCCATCATCATCATCATCATCTCACGCCTCTATCATCATCATCATCTCACACCTCCATCATCATCATCATCTCACACCTCCATCATTGTCATCATCATCTCACACCTCCATCATCATCATCATCATCTCACGCCTCCATCATCATCATCATCATCTCAGACCTCCATCGTCATCATCATCTCACACCTCCATCATCATCATCATCATCTCACACATCCATCATCATCATCATCTCACGCCTCCATCATTATCATCATCATCATCTCACACCTCCATCATCATCATCATCTCACGCCTCCATCATCATCATCATCATCTCAGACCTCCATCATCATCATCATCATCATCATCATCATCTCACACCTCCATCATCATCATCATCATCTCACGCCTCCATCATCATCATCATCATCATCTCAGACCTCCATCATCATCATCATCATCATCATCATCATCATCTCACACCTCCATCATCATCATCATCATCTCACACCTCCATCATCATCATCATCATCTCACGCCTCCATCATCATCATCATCATCTCAGATTTTATTCAGGAATATTTTTAGATTTTTTCAGTGTAAATATTTGCATGTTATTTGTGACGTCAGACATCGGATCTCGGTGTTGGAGGTCCGGGGTCTCTGTGGGGGGGGTGCAGGATCTCTGTGTTGGAGGTCCGGGGTCTCTGTGGTGGGGTCCGGGGTCTCTGTGGTGGGGGTGCAGGATCTCTGTGTTGGAGGTCCGGGGTCTGGTGTTGGGGGTCCGGGGTCTCTGTATTAGAGGTCCGGGGTCTGGTGTTGGGGGTCCGGGGTCTCTGTATTGGAGGTCCGGGGTCTGGTGTTGGGGGTCCGGAGTCTCGGTGTTGGGGGTCCGGGGTCTTGGTGTTGGGTGTCCGGGGTCTCTGTATTGGAGGTCCGGGGTCTGGTGTTGGGGGTCCGGAGTCTCGGTGTTGGAGGTCCGGGATCTTGGTGTTGGAGGTCCGGGGTCTCTGTATTGGAGGTCTGGGGTCTGGTGTTGGGGGTCCGGGGTCTGGTGTTGGGGTCCGTTGTCTCTATATTGGAGGTCTGGGGTCTGGTGTTGGAGGTCCGGGGTCTGGTGTTGGAGGTCCGGGGTCTGGTGTTGGTGGTCCGGGGTCTCAGCTGTTGCTGTGGATAAACATTTTGCCAATTTACACCTGGAGGCAGATCGTTTCTTACCGGGCTGATTGCTAATTAAAAATAACAAGGAGAAGAAAGCGATTGGCCCCTGGGGATGGCGAAGGTGGCGGGATATCGGGCACACGGGCATCTCACACTACAGGGATCTAATGACGGAAAATCTACTATATAATTGGCTACTTCAGTCTGTTTGTCTGTAACGCAAATCCTGCATTGCTGATTGGTCGTGGGCGGCTGGCCTGACCAATCAGCAACAGGGACAGTTCGCCCGCAAATTGGCGCGGGATTTGAACCACGCTTCGCTGATTGGTTGCGCCCGGCCGGTTGCCAGCGATCAGCGATATTGGCGCAGGATTTATACCCAGCTTCACTTTGCATTATCCTTAAATCTTCATAAATAAACTATATACATATTCTAGAATCCCCGATGTGTTAGAATCCGGCCAACATCTAGTGTGTGAATAAATGTCTCCGATAAAGAATATCGCCCACTGTACCCATACCCGAAATGTCGCCCCTCACCCATCCGCCTGGAACGTGAGCTGGGGGACAACCACTGGGCGCTGCCACATCTGAGACTATTCAGGGTGGCGCAGCCTCACACTGACGCAGCGCTGAAGCAGCTTCGCCTGGCTCAGTCCTCGCTGTAATTCTTTATGGGAGAACCAGGAGGCTCAGGATGAGCAGAAGCCACAGCTGTAGACCATCGTCTGTGCCGACAGATCACATCATTACACACAGAGGGATCTATTTCATGTGTTTATTTCTGTTAATGTTGATGATTAATGAAAACCCAAAGGTCATTATCTCAGAACATTAAAGTAGGGAGGATGAAGGGTTAAACACCGCGCTGCCGTATTCCACCAGACATCAAAGAGTGAATATAATATTGATTTATTAGTCAATGTGTTTCAGGGCTCCCCGGCCTCTTCCCCAGGACAAATCAGTATCATATTGCCATGTTTCTGGGAGCCCTGACTAATAAATCAATATTATATTCACCCTTTGTTGTCTGGTGGACACCCCAATGTTGCGGACCCTGCGGAGACAGCACCAGGGTCATCCCTGCAGTACCGGGCACCACCTGGAGATGGCGATGTTTGCACTGCTGTAGGTGCAGCCCATCAGTCCAGTCACCAGTGTATCACCTGCACTGACTGTATACAGGTATATACAGGGAGTGATGATTACTGTACAGTGCAGAGAAACAGATCATCATAGGACACATCCTGCAGTGTCTGAATGGGACAGCTGTGAATGCAAAACATGAACCTGCTACATATAGAGTGCAGAAGAGAATGAATGAATGAATGAATGAATGAAGAGCCAGCCTCCAGTCCTGAGTGCGGCCTCCAGTCCTGAGTGCGGCCTCCAGCCCTGAGTGCAGCCTCCAGCTCTGAGTGCGGCCTCCAGCCCTGAGTGCGGCCTCCAGCCCTGAGTGCGGCCTCCAGCCCTGAGTGCGGCCTCCAGCTCTGAGTGCAGCCTCCATCCCTGAGTGCGGCCTCCAGCCCTGAGTGCGGCCTCCAGCCCTGAGTGCGGCCTCCAGTCCTGAGTGCGGCCTCCAGTCCTGAGTGCGGCCTCCAGCCCTGAGTGCGGCCTCCAGCTCTGAGTGCGGCCTCCAGCTCTGAGTGCAGCCTCCATCCCTGAGTGCGGCCTCCAGTCCTGAGTGCGGCCTCCAGTCCTGAGTGCGGCCTCCATCCCTGAGTGCGGCCTCCAGCCCTGAGTGCGGCCTCCAGTCTTGAGTGCGGCCTCCAGCTCTGAGTGCGGCCTCCAGCTCTGAGTGCGGCCTCCAGCTCTGAGTGCAGCCTCCAGCTCTGAGTGCAGCCTCCAGCTCTCAGTGCAGCCTCCAGTCCTGAGTGCGGCCTCCAGTCCTGAGTGCAGCCTCCAGTCCTGAGTGCAGCCTCCAGTCCTGAGTGCGGCCTCCAGCCCTGAGTGCGGCCTCCAGCCCTGAGTGCGGCCTCCAGTCCTGAGTGCGGCCTCCAGCCCTGAGTGCGGCCTCCAGTCCTGAGTGCAGCCTCCAGCTCTCAGTGCAGCCTCCAGTCCTGAGTGCGGCCTCCAGCCCTGAGTGCGGCCTCCAGTCCTGAGTGCGGCCTCCAGTCCTGAGTGCAGCCTCCAGCTCTCAGTGCGGCCTCCAGTCCTGAGTGCAGCCTCCAGTCCTGAGTGCAGCCTCCAGTCCTGAGTGCAGCCTCCAGTCCTGAGTGCAGCCTCCAGCTCTGAGTGCAGCCTCCAGTCCTGAGTGCAGCCTCCAGTCCTGAGTGCAGCCTCCAGCTCTGAGTGCAGCCTCCAGTCCTGAGTGCAGCCTCCAGCTCTGAGTGCAGCCTCCAGTCCTGAGTGCAGCCTCCAGTCCTGAGTGCAGCCTCCAGTCCTGAGTGCGGCCTCCAGCTCTGAGTGCAGCCTCCAGTCCTGAGTGCAGCCTCCAGCTCTGAGTGCAGCCTCCAGTCCTGAGTGCAGCCTCCAGCTCTGAGTGCAGCCTCCAGCTCTGAGTGCAGCCTCCAGCTCTCAGTGCAGCCTCCAGCTCTCAGTGCAGCCTCCAGTCCTGAGTGCGGCCTCCAGTCCTGAGTGCAGCCTCCAGTCCTGAGTGCAGCCTCCAGTCCTGAGTGCGGCCTCCAGCCCTGAGTGCGGCCTCCAGCCCTGAGTGCGGCCTCCAGTCCTGAGTGCGGCCTCCAGCCCTGAGTGCGGCCTCCAGTCCTGAGTGCAGCCTCCAGCTCTCAGTGCGGCCTCCAGTCCTGAGTGCAGCCTCCAGTCCTGAGTGCAGCCTCCAGTCCTGAGTGCAGCCTCCAGTCCTGAGTGCAGCCTCCAGCTCTGAGTGCAGCCTCCAGTCCTGAGTGCAGCCTCCAGTCCTGAGTGCAGCCTCCAGCCCTGAGTGCAGCCTCCAGTCCTGAGTGCAGCCTCCAGCTCTGAGTGCAGCCTCCAGTCCTGAGTGCAGCCTCCAGTCCTGAGTGCAGCCTCCAGTCCTGAGTGCAGCCTCCAGCTCTGAGTGCAGCCTCCAGTCCTGAGTGCAACCTCCAGCTCTCAGTGCAGTCTGTGCTGTGGCTGCAGGTGTCTGTGCCTTTAAGTGCAGGCGGGGGGAGGAGGAGGGTCCTGACACAATGGTGCGGGGAGTCAGTGAGTGCGGGAGGAGAAGAGCTCAGACTCCCGGTGTGAGGAGGAGGCGGCGGAGCCGGGAGCTGCATGGCCGGGACTAGGGACAGAGGGACGCAGGACAGAGGGACGCAGGACAGAGGGACGCAGGACAGAGGGACGCAGCAGTGACGGCGGCCGGAGCAGGAGAAGATGCGGAGTCCGGAGCTTGTGTGGCTGCTGCTGATCATCTGCCCGGCGCTGGGTGAGTGCAAGACCGGGAGAAAGTGTAACCTGAGGGCACAGGATGCCCCCTCTGTGCCCTGTCAGGGGGATGTTGGTGTGCCCCCCTCTCTGTGCCCTGTCAGGGGGGGTGATGTGCCCCCCTCTCTGTGCCCTGTCAGGGGGGGTTGGTGTGCCCCCCTCTCTGTGCCCTGTCAGGGGGGGTGATGTGCCCCCCTCTCTGTGCCCTGTCAGGGGGGGTTGGTGTGCCCCCCCTCTCTGTGCCCTGTCAGGGGGGGTGATGTGCCCCCCTCTCTGTGCCCTGTCAGGGGGGGTGATGTGCCCCCCTCTCTGTGCCCTGTCAGGGGGGGTGATGTGCCCCCCTCTCTGTGCCCTGTCAGGGGGGGTTGGTGTGCCCCCCTCTCTGTGCCCTGTCAGGGGGATGTTGGTGTGCCCCCCTCTCTGTGCCCTGTCAGGGGGGGTGATGTGCCCCCCTCTCTGTGCCCTGTCAGGGGGGGTTGGTGTGCCCCCCTCTCTGTGCCCTGTCAGGGGTGTTGGTGTGCCCCCCTCTCTGTGCCCTGTCAGGGGGGTGATGTGCCCCCCCCCCTCTGTGCCCTGTCAGGGGGGTGATGTGCCCCCCCCCCTCTGTGCCCTGTCAGGGGGGTGATGTGCCCCCCCCCCCTCTGTGCCCTGTCAGGGGGGTGATGTGCCCCCCCCCCCCTCTGTGCCCTGTCAGGGGGGGGTTGGTGTGCCCCCCTCTCTGTGCCCTGTCAGGGGGGGGTTGGTGTGCCCCCCTCTCTGTGCCCTGTCAGGGGGGGGGTTGGTGTGCCCCCCTCTCTGTGCCCTGTCAGGGGGGGGGTTGGTGTGCCCCCCTCTCTGTGCCCTGTCAGGGGGGGGGTTGGTGTGCCCCCCTCTCTGTGCCCTGTCAGGGGGGGGGTTGGTGTGCCCCCCTCTCTGTGCCCTGTCAGGGGGGGGGGTTGGTGTGCCCCCCTCTCTGTGCCCTGTCAGGGGGGGGGTTGGTGTGCCCCCCTCTCTGTGCCCTGTCAGGGGGGGGGGTTGGTGTGCCCCCCTCTCTGTGCCCTGTCAGGGGGGGGGTTGGTGTGCCCCCCTCTCTGTGCCCTGTCAGGGGGGGGGTTGGTGTGCCCCCCTCTCTGTGCCCTGTCAGGGGGGGGGTTGGTGTGCCCCCCTCTCTGTGCCCTGTCAGGGGGGGGGTTGGTGTGCCCCCCTCTCTGTGCCCTGTCAGGGGGGTTGGTGTGCCCCCTCTGTGCCCTGTCAGGGGGGTTGGTGTGCCCCCCCCTCTGTACCCTGTCATGGGATTTTCTGCTGATTCTCTGGATGTATCTTGGGTCGATTCTCCTCAGTTTCTGTTGTTGAGTTGCAGATGTTTGGTCTCAGCTGCTGTGAGGAAGTGCTGGGACCTGATGTCAAACACTAAACTGCTATGTATACTGTGTGAGGAGCAGGGCGTGCAGAGTATAGTGGAAGGAGCCGGGTGTGTATGGTGCAGAGTATAGTGGAAGGAGCGGGGTGTGTATGGTGCAGAGTATAGTGGAAGGAGCGGGGTGTGTATAGTGCAGAGTATAGTGGAAGGAGCGAGGTGTGTGTATGGTGCAGAGTATAGTGGAAGGAGCGGGGTGTGTATAGTGCAGAGTATAGTGGAAGGAGCGAGGTGTGTGTATGGTGCAGAGTATAGTGGAAGGAGCGGGGTGTGTGTATGGTGCAGAGTATAGTGGAAGGAGCGAGGTGTGTGTATGGTGCAGAGTATAGTGGAAGGAGCGAGGTGTGTGTATGGTGCAGAGTATAGTGGAAGGAGCGGGGTGTGTATGGTGCAGAGTATAGTGGAAGGAGCGGGGTGTGTATGGTGCAGAGTATAGTGGAAGGAGCGGGGTGTGTATGGTGCAGAGTATAGTGGAAGGAGCGGGGTGTGTGTATGGTGCAGAGTATAGTGGAAGGAGCGGGGTGTGTGTATGGTGCAGAGTATAGTGGAAGGAGCGGGGTGTGGAAGGAGCGGGGGGGGGGGGGTGTACAGTGCAGAGTATAGTGGAAGGAGTGGGGGGGTGGGTGTACAGTGCAGAGTATAGTGGAAGGAGCAGAGTGTGTATGGTGCAGAGTATAGTGGAAGGAGCGGGGTGTGTGTGTGGTGCAGAGTATAGTGGAAGGAGTGGGGGGTGTGTGTGTACAGTGCAGAGTATAGTGGAAGGAGTGGGGGGGTGTACAGTGCAGAGTATAGTGGAAGGAGCAGGGTGTGTATGGTGCAGAGTATAGTGGAAGGAGCGGGGTGTGTGTGTGGTGCAGAGTATAGTGGAAGGAGTGGGGGGGGGTGTACAGTGCAGAGTATAGTGGAAGGAGCGGGGTGTGTGTGGTGCAGAGTATAGTGGAAGAAGTGGGGGGGGGGGTGTACAGTGCAGAGTATAGTGGAAGGAGTGGGGGGGGTGTACAGTGCAGAGTATAGTGGAAGGAGTGGGGGGGGGTGTACAGTGCAGAGTATAGTGGAAGGAGTGGGGGGGGTGTACAGTGCAGAGTATAGTGGAAGGAGTGGGGGGGGGGGGTGTACAGTGTAGAGTATAGTGGAGGGACCGGGGTGCGTACAGTGTAGAGTATAGTGGAAGGAGCGGGGTGTGTATGGTGCAGCATGCGGCACTATAGAATATCAGCCATGTGATGGGAGTACAGCGCTGTGGAATATGTTTGCAATATAAGTCCTCTCTGTACCAGACCAAGTATATTGTAGAGGCAGCGTGTATAGTGCTGAGTATATTGTAGAGGCAGCGTGTATAGTGCTGAGTATATTGTAGAGGCAGCGTGTATAGTGCTGTATATTGTAAGCTCTTCTGTGTACTCTTCACTTCAGCAGCAATAGTCTGTGTATATTGCATATTGCTGGGTCAATGACCTTTTGTGATGCAGAGTTAAGCTGTTTGTACAGCGCTGAGTATATATAAAATAGACCTTTTATATGCTTAACGAGGCATACAGTCTCCCCTGGCCTGTGCGGCCCGTGCAGTGGGGTCTCTCCCCCCCCCCCCCCTGGCCTGTGCGGCCCATGCAGTGTGGTCTCCCCCTCCCCGGTCTGTGCAGCCCGTGCAGTGGGGTCTCCCCCTGGCCTGTGCGGCCCGTGCTACCTGTACTGTGGTGTCTCCCCCCGGCCTGTGCGGCACGTGCTACCTGTGCTGTGGTGTCTCCCCTGGCCTGTGCTGTGGTGTCTCCCCCTGGCCTGTGCGGCCCGTGCTACCTGTGCTGTGGTGTCTCCCCCTGGCCTGTGCGGCCCGTGCTACCTGTGCTGTGGTGTCTCCCCCTGGCCTGTGCGGCCCGTGCTGTGGCGTCTCCCTCTGGCCTGTGCGGCCCGTGCTGTGGGGTCTCCCCCTGGCCTGTGCGGCCCGTGCTGTGGGGTCTCCCCCTGGCCTGTGCGGCCCGTGCTGTGGGGTCTCCCCCTGGCCTGTGCGGCCCGTGCTGTGGGGTCTCCCCCTGGCCTGTGCGGCCCGTGCTGTGGGGTCTCCCCTGGCCTGTGCGGCCCGTGCTGTGGGGTCTCCCCCTGGCCTGTGCGGCCCGTGCTGTGGTGTCTCCCCCTGGCCTGTGTGGCCCGTGCTACCTGTGCTGTGGTGTCTCCCCCTGGCCTGTGCGGCCCGTGCTGTGGCGTCTCCCCCTGGCCTGTGCGGCCCGTGCTGTGGCGTCTCCCCCTGGCCTGTGCGGCCCGTGCTGTGGGGTCTCCCCCTGGCCTGTGCGGCCCGTGCTGTGGGGTCTCCCCCTGGCCTGTGCGGCCCGTGCTTGTGGTGTCTCCCCTGGCCTGTGCGGCCCGTGCTGTGGTGTCTCCCCCTGGCCTGTGCGGCCCGTGCTGTGTTGTACATGTATTTTCTCCAGCATTGTGGTTAGTTGGATGAGATCCTGGACACAGCCGCTCGTCCTGTGCTCTTTCTTTCTTTCTTTCTTTCTTTCTCTTCTTCCATCCCCTTTCTCCTTTCTGTGTTTTTATTTTCCTCCTTTTTCCTCTGGTTTTGCAGCCTGTGATTACCAGGCAGAGAAGTATGTGAGGAATCCTCGGGACGTTCCCAGGGTTGTGTGTACAGTTGCTGCCGTGTGGCTTAAATTAGCAGTGATGCCCCCCATGAACTTGTGCTCTGCTGCCCCAACACCTTTTACTCTATTAATTGTCGCAGAGAGGCAGCAGCGGGCCGAGGGACGGACCCTAGAGGCAGCAGCGGGCCGAGGGACGGACCCTAGAGGCAGCAGCGGGCAGAGGGACGGACCCTAGAGGCAGCAGCGGGCAGAGGGACGGACCCTAGAGGCAGCAGCAGGCAGAGGGACGGACCCTAGAGGCAACAGCGGGCAGAGGGACGGACCCTAGAGGCAGCAGCGGGCAGAGGGACGGACCCTAGAGGCAGCAGCGGGCAGAGGGATGGACCCTAGAGGCAGCAGCGGGCAGAGGGGCCCGAGAGGCAGCAGCGGGCAGAGGGACGGACCCTAGAGGCAGCAGCGGGCAGAGGGACGGACCCTAGAGGCAGCAGCGGGCAGAGGGACGGACCCTAGAGGCAGCAGCGGGCAGAGGGACGGACCCTAGAGGCAGCAGCGGGCAGAGGGACGGACCCTAGAGGCAGCAGCGGGCAGAGGGACGGACCCTAGAGGCAGCAGCGGGCAGAGGGACGGACCCTAGAGGCAGCAGCGGGCAGAGGGACGGACCCTAGAGGCAGCAGCGGGCAGAGGGACGGACCCTAGAGGCAGCAGCGGGCAGAGGGACGGACCCTAGAGGCAGCAGCGGGCAGAGGGACGGACCCTAGAGGCAGCAGCGGGCAGAGGGACGGACCCTAGAGGCAGCAGCGGGCAGAGGGACGGACCCTAGAGGCAGCAGCGGGCAGAGGGACGGACCCTAGAGGCAGCAGCGGGCAGAGGGACGGACCCTAGAGGCAGCAGCGGGCAGAGGGACGGACCCTAGAGGCAGCAGCGGGCAGAGGGACGGACCCTAGAGGCAGCAGCGGGCAGAGGGACGGGCCCTAGAGGCAGCAGCGGGCAGAGGGACGGACCCTAGAGGCAGCAGCGGGCAGAGGGACGGACCCGAGAGGCAGCAGCGGCAGAGGGACGGACCCGAGAGGCAGCAGCGGGCAGAGGGACCTGAGAGGCAGCAGCGGGCAGGGCCACATTCACTGGAAATCAGCAATGACCGTCACAGCAGCAGAAATTGCCCATTCTGATTTACTCGCCGCACTTAGCTGGTCCCTGTTAATTCCTCTTGTGCGTTTCGCACCCCCTCGGTCGGTCTCTGCACCATTTATTCCCCCACTCGGCTGGCCCCTGTTATCACCTTTCCCCCCGGCCGGCCCCTGTTCTCGCCTTTCCCCCCGGCCGGCCCCTGTTATCACCTTTCCCCCCGGTCCTATTAGCGCCATTCAATGTTGCTTTAATCATGTGAATTTTGCAAAACCTGTTTCTAATATTTCTGATTCTTCCATTGCTGAAACCCAGACTCTGTGCCTGATGGGGCCGGTGTGTGACGTTGCTCCAGCCGAAAAGAGAAAAGGGGGGGAGAGCCCACATGAGAGGAACCTGGTGGTCTAGTGGGGGCTTAAAACCGGTGTGACAAGGTGCCGCTCACCTGATCAGGTTGTGCAATCCCTGCACAACCTCTGTAATGCATTTGGAAGTAACGTAATGGTGAGGACCGCGCCACAGGCTTCTTCCTGGTCACGTGGGTATCGCGATCATGTGACTCTGCGTCACCGCTGACGTCACGGTAAGTCCTTAACTCACAGGGATGGTATCCACCAACTCCAGCAGCTCCAGCCACAAACCCAGGAGGGATTTATAACAGTGAGGGAAGATTGTGGTCAGTTTGCAGGAGCAAAGACTATAGAGATTAATGGAGCACAAACCTCCTTTATTCATAACACCAATACGCGTTTCTACAGCGACCCAGATCCAACTGAGGAAGACAGCGGGTCGCTGTAGAAACGCGTATTGGTGTTATGAATAAAGGAGGTTTGTGCTCCATTAATCTCTATAGTCTTTTCTTCCCACTCTGAGCACTCCTGCAAACTGACCACAATCTTCCCTCAGCCAGACACATTGGTGCTGAGGTCTCAGGATTATTGTCCGTCCGGCAAACAGCTGCTAAGTGGCCTGAACATGGCGGAGGTGCGAGGGTCAGTGTGATGTCATCTGGGGATGGCGTCTCCTCGGGGCCCGGGCTAAGACTCCTCCAGCGCTGTGCTGACACCTGACAGCAATCTTCTGTTTCTTCCTGACAAATCTAATGGTGGGTTTACACACACCAATTTATCTGTTCAATATCTGAACAGATCTCTGGTTGCAGTGAAATTATGGACACATTGTATCATTTGTACACAGCCACAAAATGGAACAATGTGTCCATGATTTCACTGCAACCAGAGATCTGTTCAGATATCGAACAGATAAATTGGTGTGTGTAAACCCACCATAAGAGTTTTAGAGTTAGAAGTGTCACCGGGGCGAGGGTCCGAGGTGTCATAGTCACCGGGGTGGGTGGGGCGTCCGAGGTGTCATAGTCACTGGGGTGGGGTCTAAGGTGTCATAGTCACCGGGGTGGGGGGGGTTCAGAGGTGTCATAGTCACCGGGGTGGGGGGGGGTCCGAGGTGTCATAGTCACCAGGGGGGGGGGGGGGTCCGCGGTGTCATAGTCACCAGGGGGGGGGGGGGTCCGAGGTGTCATAGTCACCGGGGTGGGGGGGGGGGGGGTCCGCGGTGTCAGACAGGGTAAGTAACAAAAAGTGTAAAGTTAGCCACAAGACACGCGGCCATAAAGTGAGACCATATAGCGGTTTACTCCAGTTACTGTTGCTCTTTTGCTTTTGACCTTATGTTAAAGGACAAAAATTCCCCCCTACACACCGCAAAAAATACCGCAATCCAACGTAGAGCAGATCCTGGCCACCAGGAGCGCAGACCGGGCCGTAACTGAGAGCAGCGGAAAACCTAGATATAAAGCACCAGGTCTGGTAATGACCCCATAACAGCCCTGCACCCCCCCTGCCCCCCATAACAATGTTACACTCTCTGCCCTCCCGTATGCAGTGCTATACCCTCTGTTCCTAAAATGCGGTGCTCGTATTACATTGTTACACCCTGTGCCCACCGTATGCAGTGCCGCATTACAATGTTACACCCCCACACACCTCATATGCTGTGCCCCCATAAGTGTTACATCCTCGTGCTCCCAATAGTATTACATCCTCTGCCCCTCATATGCAGTGCCACCATTACAATGTTACACACTGTGCCCCCCACTACATTCACGCCTCTCCTCTCACCCTCCCCCCAACCCCCGGTATGCTGTCCCCCTCCCCATGACATTGTCACACCTTTCACCCCCTCCGTATGCAGTGCCACTGCCCTCCTTCACCCATTACATTGACATCTTCCCCCTCGCGCCCCCTGTAATATCAGTCAACTTTCCTGTCTGGTAACAGTCGGGGTCGGTTGTCGCTGAGGACAGTGCCCGGAGCGGTGGCGGTGCCCGGAGCGGTGTCCTTGGCGCGTGGCCTCGTGTCACAGGCGGTGATTTGTCTTGACAGCCGAGCCGCAGCGTCTTTCATGAATATGTATCCGCACTAATCGCTTTTACCCTCATAAATTCTCATTAAGTGCCCAGAACAGCCACATAATTGGCACCGACATTGATCCCCATTAGTGAGAATTTCCAGCAGTTTTGTTTTGAGTTGCGGCTTTAGGGGATATTATTTGGATGAGGCCGGGGGGGGGGGGATGGATGGGGCGACTGGTGACGGCCGCTCTCCCGCCCCGCCGCTCACTTATCCCCATTATTATCCGGGCCTCGGTGTTGCACGTTCCTGATAATCTTTCTCCCCGGCAGTTCACATTCTGCGGGGTGTAATCGTTCTGTGGATTCCTCTCCCCGGGTGCTGACTTCACGCTGATCCTGGGCTTTATTCACTGTCAATCTGAACAAGCAGCGCTTCAGTGTAAAGCAAGGACGGCCTGAACCAGTGTGACAGGTGGTCGGGGTCAGACGATGCAGTGAGGCCGGAGCCACTGGTGATGTTTAGGACCAAAAAGTGTCCAAGGGCCATTTGGCCGATTCCTCCATAGATGCTCACCTGAGGCGGGAGTTCACGGGGTGAAGGGCGATACTGCCTGCCCCATCCCAAAGATCCACTTATTATTTGATCGACGGGCTCTGATCATGACCCTCATTTTCATTCAGGAATCCTTCCAACAAGTGGGTAGTGGCCCTTTAAGGAATCGAAACATCAGCTGATACTAAGGGAAGCGATCGGGGATGAAACGTTGTCATTTCTGGCTATGCACAGTACACCATGTCTGATATTATGTGGTATATACTTACCCCCCAAGTGTTCCCTTGAATTCTTGTCATTTCAGTGGGCACTGTGCCCATGGACGTCTGACGTGGTATATGCTGACACGCCAAGTGTGCCACTGAATCCTTGTCATTTCTGGCTATGCACAGTGCAGTGAGCACTATGCCCAGGGACATCTGACATTATTTGGCATAAACCCACATGCCAAGTGTCCCCTGAAGCCTCCTCCTACAGGGCCCGTCGTCCGGCGCTCCCGGCCTCCACGGCCTTTCTTCAGTTTATAGTTGAGTATGTGCCGGCGCTGGGTATTTTGTTGCAGAAATTTCTGCACCAAATCCGCATCTTGTGGTAGAAAAACTCTACAAAATCACGGTGCAGAAATGGCGCAGATTTGGTGCTTTTTTGGTGCAGATTTTTGTCCTGAATTTTCCATCATCAAGGGCTGAAACATCGGCTGCAATAATTGCCATTCTGCACCTTCTCTGCAGCGCAAACAATGCACCAGCAGCACAAGAATTCTCATCGACTTTGCTGACAATTCTGCACCAATTCTGCACCAGAATCCGCCATGTGGTGACGCCGCCACCGCCTGAGGTGACGCCGCCACCGCCTGAGGTGACGCCGCCACCGCCTGAGGTGACGCCGCCACCGCCTGAGGTGACGCCGCCACCGCCTGAGGTGACGCCGCCACCGCCTGAGGTGACGCCGCCACCGCCTGAGGTGACGCCGCCACCGCCTGAGGTGACGCCGCCACCGCCTGAGGTTACACCTTCTGTCCAGCGCTAAACCAAGAAAGAATCACAGCCAGGTCTCCATATAGAAACCAGACAAAAAGCATCATCGTGCCCAAACCTGCACCCTGCACAATAGGTAGCGAAGCAGATCAGACACATTGCTGTGCAGAAGCCCCTGCTCCTCCTCATTCCTGCAAAGCATGTGTTGTGGGGGCATCATCCTCCCCCTCCCCCGCCTCTGGGCCTCTATCTCCTGTGATCAGCTATTTGTCACACTGGGGTTTTTTAGTCAAAGAATGGGCTCAACTTTCCCAACCTGGAAGTTATGTGACCCCCTTCCCCCCCCTTCTCCCCTTTCCTTTAGCCTTGTCCCAGAGGCTAATAAATTTTTAGGAACTTGAGCCGAGGTGAGGAGACACATTCCTTCTTTTATTCAATTGGATTCTGTTACATGAGAAAAGTGTATTTATCACCCGGAGTCGTTATATGGAGGAAATGGAGAGGAAACGGGCAAAACCTGTCAGATCAAAGGGAAGAAAGGCATCAACAATGGGGAAAAGAAGAGATCAATCATAGATAGGGGGAGTGAAATATAGACGTAAGAAATCAATGTATAGAAGAATCCATCAAGGTAATCAGTAATATAGAAGGAACCCATGATGAAGAATATGGATATTCTTGGCCAAGGAGCAAAAAATCCACGTTCGGGTTGGTTCAGTTTATTTGTACGGATCTCGGCTCTAAAAACGCATAAATCTGCATGAAAAAACACTTGTATATGGCAGAGTTATTTTCAATGGAAATATGGAGTCTGTTTGTTTGTTGGAATTTCAATAGCTTTTTTAATAAGAAGCCGTGACACTAGAAGTAGTTTCTGCTCAGATTCTGGGTGCAACATAGTGGTGACACAAGGATTATCCCCACCAGATCGATGGTAGTCACCAGGGCTGAGGTGTCTTGGGGCGTGGAGGTGTCTTGGGGCGTGGAGGTGTCTTGGGGCGTGGAGGTGTCTTGGGGCGTGGAGGTGTCTTGGGGCGTGGAGTTGTCTTGGGGCGTGGAGGTGTCTTGGGGCGTGGAGGTAGGGCTGGGCGATTTTGGAAAAAATCAAAATCTCGATTTTATTTAACCCTATGGACGATTTTCGATTTAAATCTCGATTTTTTTTTTTTTCATATGTATACACAGCATACACAGTATATACAGTATATATCATACACACAGTATATACAGTATATATCATACACAGTATATATGTATACAGCATACACAGTATATATCATACACAGTATATATATCATACACACAATATCTATCATACACACAGCATATACAGTATATATCATACACAGTATACCGTATATACTCGTGTATAAGCCGAGTTTTTCAGCCCAAAATTTGGGCTGAAAAGTCTCCCCCTCGGCTTATACACGAGTCAATACGGGGGGGGCTGTGTCCGGGCTCTGTCCGGGGCTGTGGAGGCTTCAGGAGGCGGGGGGGGGGGGAGGCTGCTGTATGAGCGGCCCCGTCACGTGGGGCCGCTCATTAAATATGCACTGCTTTCCCCTGTCAATCACCGTCAGGGGGAAGCAGTGCATAACTAATTAAATCCCCCCCAAGTGCTGGCACCTGCCCCCCCTTGTAAGGGCCCCCCCCCCGATGGTTATATTACCATTCCGGACTTCTGATCCGCGCCGCTCCTCGCTCCTCCTCGCTGCTCCGTCCGTCTTCTACATCTCGGATCTCCGGCCGTCGCAGGCATGTGACGTCAGCGCGCGGCCGGGGAACCCGGATGTAGAAGACGGACGGAAGCAGCGAGGAGGAGCGAGGAGCGGCGCGGATCAGAAGTCCGGAATGGTAAGAGAAGCGGGGGGGGCCCTTGCAAGGGGGGGGGCGAGTGCCAGCATTTGGGGGCTGCTGGGGACCCCCAGGGGGCTGCTGGGGACCCCCAGGGGGCTGCTGGGGACCCCCTGGGGGCCGCTGTGTACCCCCAGGGGCTGCTGGGGACCCCCAGGGGGCTGCTGGGGACCCCCTGGGGGCTGCTGGGGCACCTGCTGGGGACCCCCTGGGGGCTGTTGGTACCCCCAGGGGGCTGTTGCTACCCCCTGGGGGCTATTGGTACCCCCAGGGGTATGTTGGTACCCCCTGGGGGCTGTTGGTACCCCCAGGGGGCTGTTGGTACCCCCAGGGGGCTGTTGGTACCCCCAGGGGGCTGTTGGTACCCCCTGGGGGCTGTTGGTACCCCCTGGGGGCTGTTGGTACCCCCTGGGGGCTGTTGGTACCCCCTGGGGGCTGTTGGTACCCCCTGGGGGCTGTTGGTACCCCCCTGGGGGCTGTTGGTACCCCCTGGGGGCTGTTGGTACCCCCTGGGGGCTGTTGGTACCCCCTGGGGGCTGTTGGTACCCCCAGGGGGCTGCTGGTACCCCCTGGGGGCTGCTGGTACCCCCTGGGGGCTGCTGGTACCCCCAGGGGGCTGCTGGGTACCCCCAGGGGGCTGCTGGGTACCCCAGGGGGCTGCTGGGTACCCCCAGGGGGCTGCTATATGTACCCCTGGGGGCCTGCTGTATACCACTGGGGCTGCTGTATACTACCACTGGGGCTGCTGGGGCTCCTGTATACTACCACTGGGGCTGCTGGGGCTCCTGTATACTACCACTGGGGCTGCTGGGGCTCCTGTATACTACCACTGGGGCTGCTGGGGCTCCTGTATACTACCACTGGGGCTGCTGGGGCTCCTGTATACTACCACTGGGGCTGCTGGGGAATCTGTATACTACCACTGGGGCTGCTGGGGAATCTGTATACTACCACTGGGGCTGCTGGGGAATCTGTATACTACCACTGGGGCTGCTGGGGCTCCTGTATACTACCACTGGGGCTGCTGGGGAATCTGTATACTACCACTGGGGCTCCTGTATACTACCACTGGGGCTGCTGGGGCTCCTGTATACTACCACTGGGGCTGCTGGGGCTCCTGTATACTACCACTGGGGCTGCTGGGGCTCCTGTATACTACCACTGGGGCTGCTGGGGCTCCTGTATACTACCACTGGGGCTGCTGGGGCACCTGTATACTACCACTGGGGCTGCTGGGGAATCTGTATACTACCACTGGGGCTGCTGTATACTACCACTGGGGAGGCCTGTATACCACACTGCTGGGGTCTGTATACCTGTGCTGGGGTCCACCCTCGGCTTATACACGAGTCAATAGGTTTTTCCAGATTTTTGGGGCAAAAGTAGGGGGGTCGGCTTATACACGGGTCGGCTTATACACGAGTATATACGGTATATGTATACAGCATACACCGTATATATCATACACACAGTATATATCATACACACAATATCTATCATACACACAGCATATACAGTATATATCATACAGACAGTGCACTGGGCACTCACAGAACTCGGCGATGTAGTAGGACACGGCGTAGTTCTCCTCGCACCAGTCCAGGGCGGAGGTCGGCGGCCCCCAGTGTCCGGGCCTGTCCAGCGCCGGAGCCATGCTGCGCTCTGCTCTGCTGCCAGTCACCGCCGGCCGGGGTCACTGAATTGTGCAGGTGACACTCTGTGCCATTCACTCTTCTGCATTGCAGACTAGAATTGCACAGACTGGGGTATATGACTATACTTATGGGCAACACATATGCAGTTACTGTATCGAGCGTATATATTATTAGCCTGCAGATTATCCAGAAATGCTTAGCACTATATGTTGCTATCAATGACAACGGTGTGCGGCAGACTGCAGAGGGCTGTGTCACATAACTAGTTCCTTAGCACGTTGACACAATCACTTGGACCAGACATGCCTATCAATTCTGCATACATAAATGTCAATAAATCCTATAAAAAGCCTGTTTGCATTGCAAGCATATTACAAAACTAGTGGGTACAATAGCTGACCTGTAGTATACCCACATGCAGGTGAGAATATGTGGGGGCATTAGACTTACACCAGCAGTTCTCTCCCTATAGAGACCCCTGTAATGTTGGGGGTCCCCTCTCCTGGAGGAGGGCTGCAGATTGGAGACCATAGGGCACTTACACAAGCAGGTCTCTTCCCCCTATAGCGACCCCTGTAAGGCTGGGGGTCCCCTCTCCTGAAGGAGGGCTGCTCTGCCTCCACGTCTGAGCACATAGGCTCTGTGCACAGAATAGCATTCCCCCAGCACCATCCCAATGTCCCTTCCCTCCCTCCCTCCCTCCATCCATCCCAGCAGGGCTCCTGAGCCCGCTGTCTCACCTGCCTGCACGGGGAGGAGGCGGAGCGCACCGCAGTGCGCACCGGAAGTACTAGGTGCATACACGGCGTAGTTCTCGCACCAGTCCAGGGTGGAGGTCGGCGGCCCCCAGTGTCCGGGCCTGTCCAGCGCCGGAGCCATGCTGCGCTCTGCCTCCTCCCTGTGCAGACAGGTGCCAGTCACCGCCGGCCGGGGAGGAGGAAATGCCGCCATTTTAAATCGAATTTCACGATTGTTAATAAAACAACAATCGTGGCCACACCAGGGGGCGAATTAATCGAATTAATTCGATTAATCGCCCAGCCCTACGTGGAGGTGTCTTGGGGCGTGGAGGTGTCTTGGGGCGTGGAGGTGTCTTGGGGCGTGGAGGTGTCTTGGGGCGTGGAGGTGTCTTGGGGCGTGGAGGTGTCTTGGGGCGTGGAGGTGTCTTGGGGCGTGGAGGCGTCTTGGGGCGTGGAGGCGTCTTGGGGCGTGGAGGCGTCTTGGGGCGTGGAGGCGTCTTGGGGCGTGGAGGCGTCTTGGGGCGTGGAGGTGTCTTGGGGCGTGGAGGCGTCTTGGGGCGTGGAGGCGTCTTGGGGCGTGGAGGCGTCTTGGGGCGTGGAGGCGTCTTGGGGCGTGGAGGCGTCTTGGGGCGTGGAGGCGTCTTGGGGCGTGGAGGCGTCTTGGGGCGTGGAGGCGTCTTGGGGCGTGGAGGCGTCTTTGCCCATTTTAGGTGGAGTCAAGAGTCTGATTCAGGGAAATTGAGGAGTTGGAGTCGGATGTTTTGCTCACTGACTTCACAGTCCTGATAGTCACGACAGAAACTCAAGGTTTTGCCCCTGATTTCTATGATCCACATCTGATTTATCTAACCCATATTTAATTTGTGTGAGCAGATTCATCATCTCAGGACACAACTGTCGACTTCCGGTCATGGAGAACGTTTTTCTAAAACATTGATTGTCGGTGTTAAACTTTCAGAAGATAACCTGTAACTTTAATTGTAAATTTCGGGGATATCTTGCTCCAAAATGTTCTTGGGAAGAGGGCGAGAGAATAGGTGCAGCACGGGAGAAGTCCTGAGGAGGAGCGGAAGGCGGTGAATGCCGGAGAACCTTTTTGTAGATCTGATTTTCTCTTTAAAGGGAATCTGTCACCAGGTTTTTGCCACCTGATCTGAGAGAAGCATACTGTAGGGCCAGAGATGTCACTTACTGGGCTTCACATTGTAGTTTTGATAAATTCACTGTTTAATCAGCAGGAGATTATCATCACAGGACTACTTGGCTGCAGGTCGTCCAGCACAGTCATGAGCTGCTAAATCTGCAGCGGAAAAAAACAGTAATTTTATCAAAATGAGAGCAAGCAGCTCAGTAAGTGATGCATTGCTGGAATCAGGGCCTCTGTCTCTACATTATGCTGCTCTCAGATGGGGGATGGTAAAAACCTGATGACCGATTCCCTATAATATGGGAAAGCTTCATGTCCTGATCGTTCCATCACTGACTGTTTCCCAGACGGGTCCTGTATAATTTCTGTGGACAGCTTTAGCTGGGACTTGTGACATTTGGAGCTTCTTGTCTTCCTATTTGATGACCGCTGTCAGTATATGTTACTTTGTTCGTCCTCTGCAGTGATCGCCGCAGGGGTCCATCCACCTCCGCACCATCATGGAGGCCTATAGATGCCTTCAGACCACCGCGCTTTCCGCATTGTCTGATGTGTCAGTTCATGTAACAATCAATGTAGCCCGATGTAAGAAGAACTGCTGAACACGAGAAAGGAGCCGGATCCGCATCACTCAGTGATAGATTGACTCTGTGTTACAGTGTGACTCTCCCCATGGAAGGTGTTTGCTGCTCCCTCCAGGGATGTGATATTTTGCAAGTCATATTCCTGTTCCTTTCATCAGTTGTCTGTTTGCGTCTCCATAAATGTTCCCCGGGAAAGGTTTATTGGATGTAACAGGCTGTAACCAGTGTCAGATGTGCTGCGCTCAACAACCTCCATCATTAGATCTCAGGACACCCTGGAATAGCAGCTAGAGCAGTGGAGGACGGCCTGTCGGCGACCCCCTTCCTACCCTGAGCCGCAGCGGAGGACGGCGGGTCGGTGACCCCCTTCCTACCCTGAGCCGCAGCGGAGGACGGCGGGTCGGCGACTCCCCTTCCTACCCTGAGCCGCAGCGGAGGACGGCGGGTCAGCGACTCCCCTTCCTACCCTGAGCCGCAGCGGAGGACGGCGGGTCGGCGACTCCCCTCCTACCCTGAGCCGCAGCGGAGGACGGCGGGTCGGCGTCGCCCCCAAATCTCCCCCCCCCCCCCGCCTACCCTGAGCCGCAGCGGGTGAACGCCGACAGTGATGATCTAGTGCCGGCGTTCACCTGATGAGCGAGCCATTTACTTACTTGGTAGGTAATTGTCCTTATCTTACAGAAACTGCTAATTGCACAAATGTTCCAGTGATTCTTTGATACTGGCCATCAGCTCTGAATCAGCCTTTACTCGTACTGGCGAAAAATATGTTATTGCCGGATGTTTTCACAGATCAGACCTGATGGCGAAAGCAATCATTCGTGAATTGGCTACTCGGAGAGTGACTGTGCCGTCACCAATATCTAATGTATTGTGATACAGGTATAAAATCACCAACACTAGCAATGTGAGTGCATGTCCTGGGGTAAAAGAGTAGAGAGTCTGGGGGCAGCACGAGAGAAGCCTTGGTGTATGAGAACTGAGCGGTTGTGGCATTACACAGGCGGAGGTGTCATCCTATGAATATATCACTATCCGATTGTCTGAGGAAAGTCATTACATTCAACGAAAGGTCACTGAACAATTGATAAACGCTACAAATACAAATACAAAAACAATCTAGATGAGTTTGCTACATACCGTATCTACGAGAGCCGATACTTTGTAACTTTATTGATTAAATTCAAGGAACAAACATGGCTTCATTGCTCCAGTTGTGTTCATGTGCGGGGACAGCTGATGGTGCGATGCCACTCCAGAACATGGGATGATATTTGCCACCTTTGGATGTTCCTTGAAGCTGAAACGCGTCAGGTTTGAGGAGATGTAATATGTATTGACCACACGTTCGGATATCGGTGGCACCTGCCGGATGCAATGAGTCTCAGGAATGATCATATGTGGAAGCTTGTAACCAATCTGTAGTCTGTAGTCATCTTGTACATTTTTCAATGTCTCGTCCAAACGTGACCCGTTCAGTTTCTAACACTGCGCTTCGGCTTTAACCATTTCCAGCCTTGTTATGGTTGGGGTAGTTTGTTCCAGTGTTTTCGCGGTAGTGTTGCCCTGCTCATCCTCACACATGGTTTGTTCCAGTGTTTCGCGGTAGTGTTGCCCTTCATCCTCACACATGGTTGGCGGTAGTGTTGCCCCATTCATCCTCACACGTGGTTGGCGGTAGTGTTGCCCCATTCATCCTCACACGTGGTTGGCGGTAGTGTTGCCCTGCTCATCTCTCACATGGTTGGCGGTAGTGTTGCCCTGCTCATCCTCTCACATGGTTGGCGGTAGTGTTGCCCTGCTCATCCTCTCACATGGTTGGCGGTAGTGTTGCCCTGCTCATCCTCTCACATGGTTGGCGTGTGTCTTCACCGTTGTTGCTCCTGCTCATCCTCTCACATGGTTGGCGGTAGTGTTGCCCTGCTCATCCTCTCACATGGTTGGCGGTAGTGTTGCCCTGCTCATCCTCTCACATGGTTGGCGGTAGTGTTGCCCTGCTCATCCTCTCACGTGGTTGGCGGTAGTGTTGCCCTGCTCATCCTCTCACGTGGTTGGCGGTAGTGTTGCCCTGCTCATCCTCTCACGTGGTTGGCGGTAGTGTTGCCCTGCTCATCCTCCACGTGGTTGGCGGTAGTGTTGCCCTGCTCATCCTCCACTGGTTGGCGGTAGTGTTGCCCTGCTCATCCTCACCATGGTTGGCGGTAGTGTTGCCCCTTCATCCTCACACATGGTTGGCGGTAGTGTTGCCCTGTCATCCTCCACATGGTTGGCGGTAGTGTTGCCCCATCATCCTCACACATGGTTGGCGGTAGTGTTGCCCCTTCATCCTCACACATGGTTGGCGGTAGTGTTGCCCCATTCATCCTCACACATGGTTGGCGGTAGTGTTGCCCCATTCATCCTCACACATGGTTGGCGGTAGTGTTGCCCCATTCATCCTCACACATGGTTGGCGGTAGTGTGCCCATTCATCCCACACATGGTTGGCGGTAGTGTCCCCTTCATCCTCGCACGTGGTTGGCAATAGTGTCGCCCCGTTCATCCTCGCACGTGGTTTGTTCTGGTGGTTGGCGGTAATGTCGCCCTGTACATCCTCTCACGTGGTTGGCAATAGTGTCGCCCCATTCATCCTCGCACGTGGTTTGTTCTGGTGGTTGGCGGTAGTGTCGCCATGTTCATACTCCCACGTGGCGTTTCGTTACTATCCGCCCTCTCAGAGCTTCTCCTAATCTCCGTTACTTATTGCCGGCCAGAGGCTTCTTCTTTTTTTCTCCTGTAAGGATTGGATTCTTTCTCTTAATCTATTTTCTCTCGGCCTCAATTAGAGAGACAGCCTCGTGTAATGACAGCGCCGCAGCCACTGGGTCCCCAGGTTATTAGAATAACAAAGCCGGGAGATGACATTTACTTAACAGAGGTCAAAGGAGAAAAAACTCAAGGTGACTATTAGTAGATTTCAAAAGGTTAGAAGGGGGGAGGCTGCAGCATGGCCGCCGTGAAGAAGCCAACCGGAGTGTCTCCTTTAAGATGCAAAGTGGTGTGTTTTCTCGATGAATTGATTATAATTCCACTTACCCAGAATGCATTTCCTTACATCTGATGAAGGTTAATAATACTGATAGTATAGTAGCTGTGCGCCTCCGATAATCAGGGGTGTCCCCCCTATGTCCTCTGCTGTTCACCTCCGATAATCAGGAGCAGGGGTGCAGAAACCATGAGGCCATTTGAGCTGGTCGCCTCAGGTGGCACTATTTACTGCTAGACAGGTGGGCGGAAATGTGGCAGGTGCCCTGCACATAGCGACTTCTATGGTTCCTGCCGCCCACTACCTGCAATGTGCACGCCGAAGGACTTTTGCTATGGGGCCCCATGATCTCTGTACGCCCATGGTGCAGGATGCATTGTCCCTCTGCTGCAGGACTGATTGGCCATAACTTACCACGTCCAGTGCCGCCTCTCGGTACATACAGGCATCCAGCCATGTTTCTCCTGAGCGGCAGTCAGTCGGTGGCACTCCTCACCTTTCCTGCTCCCTTGCTCAACCTAATCGGACAGCCCACGCTTTTAGCTCCGGGCAGCCCCATATGCGGCGCTTGTGATTGGCTAAGGTGTGGTCTGTTGGAGAAGCGCCATTTTGCCAGCTTGGTGCAGTGGCAGCTTGTTGGTGCTCAGACTGCAGGTCGCTGCATGGTGTTAAGGTCTGACTAGTTAGACAATAGGTTGGTAATCAGTGCTGCCTCCTGTGCTATAAGGATGCAGGACTATGTCTACAGGACCACCGCTCTGTAACAATCATTGTGTGTGTATGCTTGTGCCAGGCCTGCCATTACCACTGGGGGAGGTTCTGGTTTTAATCATAAGGGCCTCCCTACAGATACAAAGTGTCAAGGAAGAGTCATGGTGGCGGATCTGCGTGGATTATTGCACAAGTCGTGGTTCGCCGTCGCGCCGGCCGTTGCCGTCTGTCACTCATACTGTATAAGGTGGTGTAGGATATTTCTTTCTGAACTCATCGTGTTAAATGCAGCTTCTCATCTCTTAATTATCTCTGATTACTGGAGCGAGTGTCACTTTGCGTTGGTGTGAGCTTTAATTACAGGAAAAACAAACACTTTTCCCCTCCTGTCAGCTTCCGGATTACGGTGTAATTACCTACAAATAATTGAACGGCGGAGCTATGCGGCAAAGGTAAAACTCCGAGAAACCTATAGTAAGAGTTAAGTCGTATTCCTCCATTGGTTTTTGGAAAACTGTGATCGCAATCCCTCTGACTGCCGGACTTTTCCCAGTGTTCGAAATTGGTATTGGGGGCAGAAGTGAGTGATTGAAGCATAACTAGGCTCAGAGCAGATCTGATCCACATCATGAGAAGGAGAGGGGAAACCGGGAGACCGGAGCTCATGGAAGGAGAGGTGAAAGCGGGAGACCGGAGCTCATGGAAGGGGAGGTGAAAGCGGGAGACCGGAGCTCATGGAAGGGGAGGTGAAAGCGGGAGACCGGAGCTCATGGAAGGAGAGGTGAAAGCGGGAGACCGGAGCTCATGGAAGGAGAGGTGAAAGCGGGAGACCGGAGCTCATGGAAGGAGAGGTGAAAGCGGGAGACCGGAGCTCATGGAAGGAGAGGTGAACGTGTCCACTCTGGGGAAAGCGGGAGACTGGAGCTCATGGAAGGAGAGGTGACCGTGTCCACTCCGGGGAAAGCGGGAGACCGGAGCTCATGGAAGGAGAGGTGACCGTGTCCACTCCGGGGAAAGCGGGAGACCGGAGCTCATGGAAGGAGAGGTGACCGTGTCCACTCCGGGGAAAGCCAAGAGACTGGAGCTCATGGAAGGAGAGGTGACCGTGTCCACTCCGGGGAAAGCGGGAGACCGGAGCTCATGGAAGGAGAGGTGACCGTGTCCACTCCGGGGAAAGCGGGAGACCGGAGCTCATGGAAGGAGAGGTGACCGTGTCCACTCCGGGGAAAGCGGGAGACCGGAGCTCATGGAAGGAGAGGTGAACCTGTTCACCTTTTCTTCCATGAGCTCTGGTTTCCCATCTTTCCCCGGAGTGGATACGTTCACCTCTCCTTCCATGAGCTCCGATCTCCCGCTTTCCCCTCTCCTTCCATGAACTCCGGTCTCTTGGCTTTCCCCGGAGTGGATACGGTCACCTCTTCTTCCATGATTTCCGGTTTCCCATCTTTTCCCGGAGCGGACACGTTCACCTCTCCTTCCATGAGCTCCGGTTTCCCATCTTTCCCCGGAGCGGACACGTTCACCTCTCCTTCCATGAACTCCGGTCTCTTGGCTTTCCCCGGAGTGGATACGGTCACCTCTTCTTCCATGATTTCCGGTTTCCCATCTTTCCCTGGAGTGAACGTGTCCACTCCCAGGAAAATCAAGAGACCAGAGCTCATGGAAGGAGAGGTGAACGTGTCCACTCCGGGGAAAGCCAAGAGACCGGAGCTCATGGAAGGAGAGGTGAACGTGTCCACTCTGGGGAAAGATGGGAAACCGGAGCTCATGGAAGGAGAGGTGAACGCATCCACTCCAGGGAAAGCCAAGAGACCGGAGCTCATGGAAGGAGAGGTGAACCTGTTCACCTTTTCTTCCATGAGCTCTGGTTTCCCATCTTTCCCTGGAATGGACACGGTCACCTCTCCTTCCATGAGCTCCGGTATCTTGGCTTTCCCTAGAGCGGACACGTTCACCTCTCCTTCCATGAGCTCCGGTCTCTTGGCTTTCCCCGGAGTGGACACGGTCACCTCTCCTTCCATGAGCTCCGGTATCTTGGCTTTCCCTAGAGTGGACACGTTCACCTCTCCTTCCATGAGCTCCGGTCTCTTGGCTTTCCCTGGAGTGGACACGTTCACCTCTCCTTCCATGAGCTCCGGTATCTTGGCTTTCCTCGGAGTGGACACGGTCACCTCTCCTTCCATGAGCTCCGGTCTCTTGGCTTTCCTCGGAGTGGACACGGTCACCTCTCCTTCCATGAGCTCCGGTTTCTTGGCTTTCCCCGGAGTGGACACGTTCACCTCTCCTTCCATGAGCTCCAGTCTCCCGGTTTCCCCGGAGTGGACACGTTCACCTCTCCTTCCATGAGCTCCAGTCTCTTGGCTTTCCCTGGAGTGGACACGGTCACCTCTCCTTCCATGAGCTCCAGTCTCCTGGCTTTCCCTGGAGTGGACACGTTCACCTCTCCTTCCATGAGCTCCGGTCTCTTGGCTTTCCCCGGAGTGGACACGTTCACCTCTCCTTCCATGAGCTCCAGTCTCTTGGCTTTCCCCTGGAGCGGACACGTTCACCTCTCCTTCCATGAGCTCCGTCTCTTGGCTTTCCCCGGAGTGGACACGTTCACCTCTCTTCCATGACTCCAGTCTCTTGCTTTCCCTGGAGTGGAACGTCACTCTCTTCCTGATCCGGCCGAGCTTTCCGGAGTGAACGTTCCACTCCGGGGAAAGCCAAGAGACTGGAGCTCATGGAAGGAGAGGTGACTTCCCTCTGGGGAAAGCCAAGAGACCGGAGCTCATGGAAGGAGAGGTGAACGTGTCCACTCCGGGGAAAGCCAAGAGACTGGAGCTCATGGAAGGAGAGGTGAACGATGCCGCTCCGGGGAAAGCCAAGAGACCGGAGCTCATGGAAGGAGAGGTGAACGTGTCCACTCCGGGAAAGCCAAGAGACTGGAGCTCATGGAAGGAGAGGTGAACTGTCCGCTCCAGGGAAAGCCAAGAGACCGGAGCTCATGGAAGGAGAGGTGACCGTGTCCGCTCCAGGGAAAGCCAAGAGACAGAGCTCATGGAAGGAGAGGTGAACGTGTCCGCTCCGGGAAAGCCAAGAGACCGAGCTCATGGAAGGAGAGGTGAACGTGTCCACTCCGGGAAAGCCAAGAGACTGGAGCTCATGGAAGGAGAGGTGAACGTGTCCACTCCGGGAAAGCAAGACGAGCTCAGGAGAGGGAAGCTGGAGCCTGAGCTCATGGAAGGAGAGGTGACCGTGTCCACTCCGGGAAAGCCAAGAGACTGGAGCTCATGGAGGGAGAGGTGACGTCCCTCTGGAAAGCGGAGACCAGACCTTCACTGGACCATGCATCTCAGGATTTCCTCCCACAGGACCAGAGCCAGTCTAAGAAAGGATCGGGACAACTTGGAGTCTATGGAAAGAAAGAAATGTGGAAAGTTGCTCAGTTTGGATTGTGAAATCTGGGGGCAGAGGAGGAAGTCAAGGCCGAGGCGCTGAGGGAGTCCGACATTTCTCCTTATGGAGGTGTACATATTTTATCAGTAGTTGTACAGCGTCACACGTGTTTGCCTCTGAGGTATCCTGTCACTAATAATGGAGCATGATCCGGAGTCTTTTGGGGATATGGACTTGTGGACCTGTATTACGTTCGGCCTGCGGTTTGGTTTATGACTTGGCACCGCCTGGCATTGATGTCACCTCTTTGGGCTTCTTGATGCCTCACGTCTTTCTATATAATTATCAGGTTGTATCTTAGGTGAACAGTTTACATCTAGGAAATCACCAATAAATCCACCTTATTGGTAAACTCGTACTAGAGACCGGGCAGCGGGGGATGGGCCGCACAATGTCCAGATTTATGCATGATTTCTTATTTGCTCTCTGTGGATCAATAGGATCGATCGGTGTCTGCACGGTTACTGTGCTTCATTAGGAGCTCGGCTGAGCCTGAGCGGCTCTAACACGGCTCTGCTGTGTCTATACCGGCCCGATAGAGAGGACGGCGGCTCCTTTATGGTGTGACAACACCATTCTGTAAAACGTTGGACATAATCACCACTGCAACGGAAATAAGTCCATGTGGCGGTAAACTCTACGTGAGTCATCACCGGAGATCGGTGTCCTCTACGTACAGGAACGCACCTGATGGTGCCGGTCCAATATGGCGGCTCTCCTGCCTCGCAGATTATCAGGCCTTCACCCCCCCCATCGGAAGTCATCTCATAAATGTCATCAAATCTCCCCGAAAAGCTCGATGAGATCCACAAAGCCAAATAATTCCATGATAAATCTCTATTACTTGGCCCGCCGCCCCCTTCACACGGGCTCCCATGATACAGGGCCTGACTCCAGCCCCTCCGACACTAAATCAACGTGTCAGCTTTTAGAGGAGCCCATGTTTTATTGAAAATTATTTTTTTTTTCTGAGGTCAGACCTCGCCTGACAGCGCAGAAGGAGACGCAGATCCACGGGATCATAAATCATCCCCGACCGCCACATCGTCCTCTGTCACCTCCTGAAGACATCATTCTCGGTGAACCCAAATGTAAAATGTGAAATGTGACCGGCCGGAGACGGCGAGGTTCCAGAATGTTCAGAAAAGACAATTGTTGATTTGGAATCTTGGATTTTTTGTATCAATTTTTTAGTGATTATTTTTTTCTTTCTTTTGTTATATAGAACAATTATGGGGAAGGAAAAGAAACCTTTTTCATCCATAATCTGTGATCACATTTACAAGTGAATTCCCAGCCTGGACGTCAGAGGAGAGAAGCGAAAGGCCATTGGGCATTAGGAGAAAAATGGCCTCGACTTGGGGGAGTTGTTGTCAGGACCGGCTCCTTTTCTTCTGGTCTTTGGGATCAAGACAGATTAGCTTCTTTTTTAGGTGTTTTCTTTAAGACGAGATCTATAGCAACTGTTGGAGGCAGGATGAGAATGTGAAAGGCCCCTCCGGGCCGGGACAATGGGCCAAGAGCCGGGCATGGGGGAATTTACATGGCAGAGGAACAATGAGGGTCACAATCAGTAAATCCCTGGTATGTCGGGGGTCAGAAGCCTAAACTGGACTTTTTGTGCCCGGTCGGGGACCTTTTATAAAGTCCACCCCGTGTTCTGCTGAAAAGCTCCTTGACCTCCCACTCTGTTTTATGAGCAATCTGCGCGGTCAAGCAAGAAGACTCGTTTTATTGCTGAATCTCTCATTTTGATAATTGCCGCCCTTCTGTTACTCTCCAGAAAAGTCACGTCCTATGTGCCGGCTACGTACATGCCACGTCACCGTACGCCGGCGGGGGCTTCACATGAGATGAGGACATCCAGGTAACCGGCAATAGGATTGTTACAAATCACCGCTGGATCCAGCAACATCTTGGTCGCCATTTTTGCAGTAGAATCAAGTTATTTTGCAATTTGCAAAAGTGATGCTGAAACCAGCAATATGGGGGAAGATCTGAGTGTGACTCCCTGCTCCAATCTCTTAATCATTTATGAGGGTTTATCTTTTGTACGGAATTGGGGACAGAAAATCTGTCCCCCAAGTATTTGTGTAAACTGAGATCAGCTCAGTCTGTGGCCCGGGACGAGCCTCGAGTGATGGGAGTCTCCTCTATCACAGAGGCAGTTTTTAGAGCCAGGCATGGCTTTCCTTCCTATGTCGCCTTCCTTCTGCTAAGTGCACCAAACTCTGCACAGGCGGAAGATCTGTGCCGGGGCCTGCAGGATCCACCTGCTGCAGAACCTCCTCCAAAAGGGAACTGCGGTCCAGTCCCAGATGTTTCTGCACTAAATCTGCCACTTGTAACTTTATCCCACAGGGACCTGATGCTAATGATGATTTTTTGTGATTGGCTAATTGAGTCTGCTAACCACTAGAGAGGTCCCTCTCCTCCCGCCCTTCCCTCTCCCGCCCTTCCCTCTCCGCCCTTCCCTCTCTCCGCCTCCTTCCCCTCCTTCCCCTCCTCTCTCGCCCTTCCCTCTCTCGCCCCTCCTTCCCCCCTTCCCCTCTCGCCCCCTTCCCTCTCTCGCCCCCTTCCCTCTCTCGCCCCCTTCCCTCTCTCGCCCCCTTCCCTCTCTCGCCCCCTTCCCTCTCTCGCCCCCTTCCCTCTCTCGCCCCTCTCCTCTCTCGCCCCCTTCCCTCTCTCCGCCCCTTCCCTCTCTCGCCCCCTTCCCTCTCTCGCCCCTTCCCTCTCTCCGCCCCCTTCCCTCTCTCGCCCCCTTCCCTCTCTCCCCCCCTTCCCTCTCTCGCCCCCTTCCCTCTCTCGCCCCCTTCCCTCTCTCCCCCTTCCCTCTCTCGCCCCTTCCCTCTCTCGCCCCCTTCCCTCTCTCGCCCCCTTCCCTCTCGCCCTTCCTTGCCCATCTCCCTGCACTCTCCCTGCTCATTTGTCCGCTTACTGCCCTCTTCCCGCCTGCTCCCGTCCCTCTCCCATCCTGTTCCTTGCTTGCTTCCTTCCCGCTCCCTTACTTGCTCCTCAGCTTGCATTTTGTTAGAGCCCCATGATCACACCTGACAGGTGACAGACTCTGGCAGAGATGGCGGCTGCTTTTATTATTGTTCCTTTCCTGGAAGCAGAAATAACAATCAGTCAATCAAAGAACTCTTTTCTCATGACATTATGGCTGTTTAGGATAAATCCTGACTATGGGAATTTGTCAGATAACCGTCCCCTCCTGTGAGGGACCCGGTCCTGTCTCCTTGCACATGGCTGCTGTTTTCCTCCGACCAGACGATAGATCTGCTATAGATTTACTATCATTTTGGTCATTGATTTTCTCGGATGGGAGATGTAATAAGATGCAGATCGGGGTCTCTGGAGGAGGGGGGGGGCTCCAGAATATTTAATCTGCTTTATTCCTGTGTAATTCTGCGCTATCACAGCCCGCGATCCTCTCCCTATAAGGATTAGCCTCTGTTCACACCTGCTCTCTGTAATGCCGGTCGCCTATGGCTCGCCGCTCTGTAATGACACTTCTTACTCTCTTATGTGTATAATCCTTAAATATAGTTGAATAAAGTGGTCTGTGGTCTCACGCGGCCGAGGAGCTTACGCTTCGTGTAATTACAGCTGCGGCTCGCTGGTACCTGTGGGAAGCCTTGAAAATATTCCTTATATTAACAAGATTATTCCCAAATTTCAGGTGATTAACTGCGGTGATCCTGGATGGGGGATTATCCGCCGCCGCTCATGTATTATTTATATATTTATTTCCTCCATAGACGGTGAGTGAAGCCGGCGGATTAGAGAAGGACTCAATTAGGCCTGATGCCTTTTGCTGCTGCTTAGTCAGGCAGGTATCCACACAATCCGCTTTTGTCTAATTGGCTTCATAATTTGCATCTTTGTGTGAATCCACCCCGGGGTCTAAACTCTACAATTTCCCTCCTGCCATGTAAATAAATCTCCTCCAGCTCCACTCCATCCCCCTGAACATCAGCCGCCTCCTTACAGGTCCCCGAATCCCCTCCAAAAGAATGTACATAGTCATACCGGGAGACGGAGGGACCTGATTATAGGGGCACTAGGGGTACATATACCCTAAAGTGTGAGATAAGGATTATATCTAACATTTACAAGGAAATTAGTAGTTTATCATGTCCTCCAAATAGAACAAAACCATACACTGTAATGCTCTATACTCCTATACAGCATCCAGAGCTAAAATACCGTAATGTGGCTCAGTGGTTAGCTCTGCAGCCTTGCAGCGCTGGGTCCTGGGTTCAGTTCCTGCCAAGGACGACATCTGCAAGGAGTTTGTATGTTCTCCATGGGTTTGCGTGGGTTTCCTCCAGTTTCTCTGGTTTCCTCCCTCATTTCAAAGACTCGTAGGATATATATGTACATGTGTTTCATTATGGTCTCCTACAAACATTATATCGTCAATATAATACTGCTCCTATATACAAGACTAGAACTACTATAATACTGCCCCTATATACAAGAATATAACTACTATAATACTGCTCCTATATACAAGAATATAACTACCGTACTATAATACTGCTCCTATATACAAGAATATAACTACTATAATACTGCTCCTATATACAAGAATATAACTACTATAATACTGCTCCTATATACAAGAATATAACTACTATAATACTGCTCCTATATACAAGAATATAACTACTATAATACTGCCCCTATATACAAGAATATAACTACTATAATACTGCCCCTATGTACAAGAATATAACTACTATAATACTGCCCCTATGTACAAGAATATAACTACTATAATACTGCCCCTATGTACAAGAATATAACTACTATAATACTGCCCCTATATACAAGAATATAACTACTATAATACTGCTCCTATGTACAAGAATATAACTACTATAATACTGCTCCTATGTACAAGAATATAACTACTATAATACTGCTCCTATGTACAAGAATATAACTACTATAATACTGCCCCTATGTACAAGAATATAACTACTATAATACTGCCTCTATATACAAGAATATAACTACTATAATACTGCTCCTATATACAAGAATATAACTACTATAATACTGCTCCTATGTACAAGAATATAACTACTATAATACTGCCCCTATATACCAGAATATAACTACTATAATACTGCCCCTATATACAAGAATATAACTACTATAATACTGCTCCTATATACAAGAATATAACTACTATAATACTGCCCCTATGTACAAGAATATAACTACTATAATACTGCCTCTATATACAAGAATATAACTACTATAATACTGCTCCTATATACAAGAATATAACTACTATAATACTGCTCCTATGTACAAGAATATAACTACTATAATACTGCCCCTATATACCAGAATATAACTACTATAATACTGCCCTATATACAAGAATATAACTACTATAATACTGCTCCTATATACAAGAATATAACTACTATAATACTGCTCCTATATACAAGAATATAACTACTATAATACTGCCCCTATATACAAGAATATAACTACTATAATACTGCCCCTATGTACAAGAATATAACTACTATAATACTTCTCCTATGTACAAGAATATAACTACTATAATACTGCTCCTATATACAAGAATATAACTACTATAATACTGCTCCTATATACAAGAATATAACTACTATAATACTGCTCCTATGTACAAGAATATAACTACTATAATACTGCCCCTATATACAAGAATATAACTACTATAATACTGCTCCTATATACAAGAATATAACTACTATAATACTGCCCCTATATACAAGAATATAACTACTATAATACTGCCCCTATGTACAAGAATATAACTACTATAATACTGCCCCTATGTACAAGAATATAACAACTATAATACTGCTCCTATATACAAGAATATAACTACTATAATACTGCCCCTATATACAAGAATATAACTACTATAATACTGCTCCTATGTACAAGAATATAACTACTATAATACTGCTCCTATGTACAAGAATATAACTACTATAATACTGCTCCTATGTACAAGAATATAACTACTATAATACTGCCCCTATATACAAGAATATAACTACTATAATACTGCCCCTATATACCAGAATATAACTACTATAATACTGCCCCTATATACAAGAATATAACTACTATAATACTGCTCCTATATACAAGAATATAACTACTATAATACTGCCCCTATATACAAGAATATAACTCCTATAATACTGCCCCTATATACATCTTCACACTTTCTCTCTGCCTTCTCCTATATTGGACACACTGGGTCTCGGGTCTCCCGTTCCTCGGTTTTGCTCCTCCGGATATTGTAGGATAATGGCCTCGTGTGTGCGGCGGCGGCTGGTGATGGATTTGCTTTGTATCAGACACGTGGGGATTGTTAATGCTACAAATTCAGTGTAAATTTTCTGCCTCTTAGATGCTATAATGTATTCAGCTCCGTCTCCTCCAGAAAACCAAGCAGCAGAATGTAATTGAAAAGGCAGATTGCCGCCCGCCTGAATAGACGCAGTAAGTGTGCGGAGACTCGGTGCCTCAGTAACCACGTCCACCTCATTAAACTGACCGGCGAGGAGACATTAATACAACAAATGGAGGCAGAGGAAAGCCGCGCCGAGACCGAGAGGTAATTACTAGAACGGGGAGTCCCCGAAATTATTAACGAGGCCAACTGGTAGACAGACATGCGCCCCTGTGCAAGGGCAGTATAGGACATCAAAATGCTCAGGTACACTGGCTTTGGAGGTAGAAATGAGCCCCAACCTCTTGCCGTAGGTTATACCAATGATATGACCGCCCTGTCCCCACTTTATATCTCTCTGCCTGTGTTTATCTATAATGTATCTCCTATATGGGAATGTTACATCATTTTCTAACAGGGCTGTGAGGTTGTGGCGTCAAATTCGGGGGAAATTGAGGAGCCGTGGTCTGATTTGGGGGGGCGAGCCGTGGTCTGATTTGGGGGGGCGAGCCGTGGTCTGATTTGGGGGGGCGAGCCGTGGTCTGATTTGGGGGGGCGAGCCGTGGTCTGATTTGGGGGGGCGAGCCGTGGTCTGATTTGGGGGGGCGAGCCGTGGTCTGATTTGGGGGGGCGAGCCGTGGTCTGATTTGGGGGGGCGGAGCCGTGGTCTGATTTGGGGGGGGCGAGCCGTGGTCTGATTTGGGGGGGGGGGGGGGCGAGCCGTGGTCTGATTTGGGGGGCGAGCCGTGGTCTGATTTGGGGGGGGCGAGCCGTGGTCTGATTTGGGGGGGGGGGGGGCGAGCCGTGGTCTGATTTGGGGGGGCGAGCCTGGGGTCTGATTTGGGGGGGCGAGCCGTGGTCTGATTTGGGGGGGCGAGCCTGGGGTCTGATTTGGGGGGGCGAGCCGTGGTCTGATTTGGGGGGGCGAGCCTGGGGTCTGATTTGGGGGGGAGAGCCGTGGTCTGATTTGGGGGGGCGAGCCTGGGGTCTGATTTGGGGGGGCGAGCCTGGGGTCTGATTTGGGGGGGGCGAGCCGTGGTCTGATTTGGGGGGGCGAGCCTGGGGTCTGATTTGGGGGGGCGAGCCGTGGTCTGATTTGGGGGGGCGAGCCTGGGGTCTGATTTGGGGGGGCGAGCCGTGGTCTGATTTGGGGGGGCGAGCCTGGGGTCTGATTTGGATGTTTGGCTTCCTGACTTCGCAGTCCTGGTTGTGGAGTCGGTGCCCATTTTGGTGGAGTCTGATTCACATTTAAGTAAATTGAAGATTTGGGTGCTTGGCTACCGACTCTAGAGCCCTGCCTGGTTTCAAGATCTCAATAAAGCACCTGTTGGTTCCTGACCCCTTTGATCCCTCTCTCCTGCCACCTTCCACACCAGCGCTATACATGTGTCCCCATCATGGCGCTCAGCCACCATTGTGGTGGGTCAGTATCACACCAATCTTGCCAGGGCGATCGTTCCTCCATCGTTGATCCGGTTCATTTCCATCATTTTCGAGCTCCTTTTCCGAGTTCACGTCTGTCAATGTTGGGTTAATCGTTTCCCCGGTGGTGATGGCGGAGGACCCTTTCCTGTAATATCCGTCCATGTATCTGTGAAGTGTCGGCGCGGTGACAGCCGGATCCAATCCCGGGGTTTTGTTATTAAATCCTGCAGTTATTTTTCAGCCGTCGCTCTGTCACACACATTACACGGCGGCCGAGCACGGATCACTCTGCACTGACCTAATGATGACTGATCCGTGTGTGACATTAATTACAGTATGAAGCGTGTCAGGGGTGATCCTGAAGAATGTGTTCCTCTTAATTGCATTTCACATCGTGTTTATATGTTTTCTTTGCTGTGTTCATCGGCTCCGGCCGCACGCGTTTCGCTGCTCTGCTCCATATCCAGGGATGTAGGTTTCAGCATTTGCAACTTTTGACGCATTAGGCTTAAAAAGAAAATATAAATTGTTGTGCAGTGTCTTGCTGTGTTGCAAATATGCTGGGACTTGTAGTTCAGCGAGTTTTGCTCTGCAATACAAACCCAGAATGGTCACTATGGGACTTGTGGTGCCATAAGGGTTAAGTTTGCAAGTTGCTGAGATGAATAGTGTAGATCATACCTTATAATGTGTGTTTATGTGAGCACATGTGGGCTGACAGAGACCATGGATGTCTGGAGAGACTGGCAGAACCTGTGAGGACTCTGGTGTTTGGAGCAGCCACTGTCCTGGAAGGCACCTGGGGTTGTATGCTTGGAAGTGGCTGTCATCCTGGAAGACACGCAGTGAAGGGACTATGGGAGAGCCTGGACTGTCTGGGTATTCAGGAAGCTTCTGTCCTGCTGGGGTCTGGAACTGACAGCAGTTGGTGATCCCAGTGAGGCAGTTTCCTGGATGGTGGACTGCGAGGTCTGTGTGTGGGTTATGATGCCTGCACTGCACACTGTAACAAACTGAAGTAAATGCCAGGCATGGTGTATCCACTAATTTGGGACAGACTGGGGACAAGTAACTTTTTAGTAACAATACATAGGGACATAAATGTGGACAATTCGGTTGTACAGATACAAGAGGGGAGAATGTTAAAAACAGCTGGACTTTATTTTACAGAAAAATGTGCCTGTTTTGCCTCAATCCCGCTACCATTGAGTGTCCCCCAACACACTCAGTGAGCAAATCACACACAAAAATATATATAGAGAATGAAGGCCGATGAAGAGCAGACACTGCGGACAGCCGAGAGCGAACTATAACTATCCAGCCCGGACCCAGCCCGAGGAAGCTGCAGAATGCTGCATTCTCTGAAGCTGATACATTGTAGCAAATCTCCCCATAGTAAAGCAATGTGTTCTGTGCAGCTTTCACCAGACCCTCAGCTGTGAGAAGTACTGGTATCCTTATAAATTGCAGCAAGCAGAGATCTAATAAATAATGGCAGCTTAAGTTGATATCTCCATTCCCCTAGAGATGAATGTTCTGATGGGTCAGGAGATCGTCTCGCTGGCCTGTGTGTGTCAGTCTGCAGCCTTTTCTGCTGGATATTATAGAGAACACAAGGGGTTAATCCACTGTTGATCTCGGGGGGACGACATATAATTGGTGTAACCTGTGCGGGAAGGCCCAAGAGGTTAGGGGGCCCATTTCCATCACTAAAACATATGGTCCCTTTGCAGTCACATAGCTCTTGTATATGCACAATTCCCCCTATTGTTCCTGCACAGGGCCCTATTCGTCTGTTCCGCCACTGGCTTATCTGATCCTTTTTTTGCTGGGGATCATCAGTTTGGGCTTCACAGAGGAGATAGGTCCGGTGAAGGATGATACTGCAGACAGTTGTCCTAACTGCCAGACACAAGACGGAGGGAGAGGACGGGGCGGGAGGAGGTGCTGGAATATGGATTTTTCTTTTTTATCTATAGAATTTCTTTTATTCCATAAGACTGGACCCCCTCACCCTCCTCCCCGGCTGTACAATGCATGTTCTTTGATACATTATTAGTGATTCCCTGGTGCCGGTAATATCCCCCATTATCTATAGGTGCAGGGAGGTCATTCTATGGATACAGTCCCGGTATAATGGCCGCGTCCCGGCGGTGGGATGGAGCATTGATCTGGAGGCAGATGGGGCTGTGTAGGTTGCAGGGGGTTCTTGTGTCTGTCTGTGGGGGGGCTGTTGTGATTAGGTTACACAGGGACAGCTGAGGGGCCACAGCCGGCCCTCCACTGTGAGGAGTCACCACAAATATGTCAGGTTAAATGCTCCTTTACATTCATGACTCTGTGACCCCGCACCCGAGTTCACCCTCTATAGAAATGTGTCAGATATGAAAGTGACCATTATACAGCGGAAGCCCCATCAACCCCCGCGAGACCCCCGAGATGAGATCCGGAGCCCATTGTGGCCCCTCCATCTCCACAGGACCCCGGGATCCACTTACCTCCAGGATTGGGATGATGGCTGTGAGCAGAGTTCATGACGGGGAATGTGAGGTAGAGACAGAAGTATACACCACAGGATTAGATACAGCAGCTCAGCAGACAGTATCACACAGGAGAGGATTAGATACACAGCTCAGCAGACAGTATCACACAGAAGAGGATTAGATACACAGCTCAGGAGACAGTATCACACAGGAGAGGATTAGATACACAGCTCAGATGATATTGCACATGGAAGGATTAGATACACAGCTCAGCAGACAGTATCACACAGGAGAGGATTAGCTACACAGCTCAGCAGACAGTATCACACAGGAGAGGATTAGATACACAGCTCAGCAGACAGTATCACACAGGAGAGGATTAGATACACAGCTCAGCAGACAGTATCACACAGGAGAGGATTAGATACACAGCTCAGCAGACAGTATCACACAGGATAGGATTAGATACACAGCTCAGATGATATTGCACATGGATGGATTAGATACACAGCTCAGCAGACAGTATCACACAGGAGAGGATTAGATACACAGCTCAGATGATATTGCACATGGAAGGATTAGATACACAGCTCAGCAGACAGTATCACACAGGATAGGATTAGATACACAGCTCAGCAGACAGTATCACACAGGAGAGGATTAGATACACAGCTCAGCAGACAGTATCACACAGGAGAGGATTAGATACACAGCTCAGCAGACAGTATCACACAGGATAGGATTAGATACACAGCTCAGATGATATTGCACATGGATGGATTAGATACACAGCTCAGCAGACAGTATCACACAGGAGAGGATTAGATACACAGCTCAGATGATATTGCACATGGAAGGATTTGATACACAGCTCAGCAGACAGTATCACACAGGATAGAGTGAGATACGTAGAGCTCTGACAGTATCACGGGAAAAATTATATGCACAGCTCAGCAGACGGTACCACATATGATAGGATTAGATACAGCAACTAAGTAGACAGTCATACAGGATAGGATTAGATACATAGAAAGAGCTCAGTTGACAGTATCACACAAGATAGGATTATATAAAAGGCTCAGCAGATGGTATCACATGGTAGGATCAGATACACAGCTCAGCAGACGGCACCACACATGGTAGGATTAGATGCAGTGGAACTTCTGAACAGTTTGAGGATGATATTTTGTTCACGGATTCCCTTAACCTCTGACACTCTGGGGTCCGGGGCTGGTGGTGTATATCCCGGGGTCCGGGGCTGGTGGTGTATATCCCGGGGTCCGGGGCTGGTGGTGTATATCCCGGGGTCCGGGGCTGGTGGTGTATATCCCGGGGTCCGGGGCTGGTGGTGTATATCCCGGGGTCCGGGGCTGGTGGTGTATATCCCGGGGTCCGGGGCTGGTGGTGTATATCCCGGGGTCCGGGGCTGGTGGTTTATCCTGTGGTCTGGGATCCATCGCAGACCTTTCATTTTACAGTGGCGGAGCGATGTGCTTATGATATGCGATGTGCTGGCGACATCCTGGCGATGTGCTGGCGACGTGCGATGTGCTGGCGATGTCCTGTTGACGTACTGGCGACATACGGGTCTTATCCGCAGCTTTTATTTCCAGGGTCTGTTGTAGTTGGGTGCTGTTTAGTAGATGAAATGGATGTAGCGCAGCTGAAGACATTGTGCAGATTCTTGGTGTCTCTGTACGAAGATCTGATACTCTGATCCGCCGCCATCAGTGCAGATCTTCCCGAGCGCCATCTGCATCAGATTACGATGGGATCTGATGAGAATCCTCCTCCTCACCTCATATTATCACATCAGAGATGTCTCCTGAAATACTCTGTGCTGCCTGATAACAGATCACTGTAGTGTTGGGACTCATCGATGTAGATTAAGTGCTTAGATACACCTGTTCAGCACACCGTATCACACATTAGATGCACCCTCATCAGCTGAGTGCCGGCCTTCAATGGATCAGTTTTATTTATGACCGTATCATACATGGTAGATTAGATACACCGCTCATCAGACAGTATCTCCCATGATGGGATTAGATGCAAAAGCTCAATATAAAATATAATTAGATACAGCCAATCTTGTACATGATGGGATTAGATACAGAGCTCAGCAGACAGTATCACACAGGATAGGATTAGATACATGATTTAACAGACATTATCACACAGGATAGGATTAGATACACAGCTCAGCAGACCGTATCACACAGGATAGGATTAGATACACAGCTCAGCAGACCGTATCACACATTATAGGATAAGATACATGACTCCAGGCATTATCACACAGGATAGGATTAGATGGATAGCTCAGGTGACAGTATTGCATGTGACAGGCTTAGATACACTGTTGTTTGGGATTCTTATATGCTGGTTCTGATGGTCTCTGTTCCCTTTTTAGGATCCCGACCTCGTCTGGAAGATTTCCCCCCGAGGATTGTGGAGCACCCGTCCGATCACATTGTCTCGAAAGGGGAACCTGCGACACTGAACTGTAAGGCGGAGGGCCGCCCGACGCCCATCATCGAGTGGTACAAAGATGGCGAGCGCGTGGAGACGGACAAGGACGACCCGCGGTCCCACCGCATGCTGCTGCCCAGCGGCTCCCTCTTTTTCCTGCGTATTGTACATGGACGGCGGAGTAAACCTGATGAAGGGATTTATATCTGTGTGGCCCGGAACTACCTGGGAGAATCTGTGAGCCGAAACGCGTCTCTGGAGGTGGCACGTAAGTAGTGGCGAGGTCTGTGGGGAATCTAAGCCACCAGGTGTGAAAGCTGTGGGTACAGGCGGTATGGAGAGGACCACCTGTACCCGATGTATTAGGGGGCGACCAGCGGTGTCCCTGGAGTTCTGGAAACCTTCTGTCGCCCTGTAGAGTCAGAGCTCCTGATAATGGGCCGAACACGAGGTGATGACTGTTGGATCGATGTCGCTCCCTCGTCCCCTCTGCTTCTTTACTTCCCAATTTCCCAAATATCATGGCCTGAAGGAGGCCGCACTTGCCCCTGTTCAGGTTTACAACACTAAACGGTGTTGGGTGTCACTGAACACTTTACTGAGGGGCAGGGGAAATATTATGGTCGTTGGTGGGGGTCCGATCCAGCAATTATCACCTATCCGGGGCCATCTTGTCATTTATGGAGCCTGGAATATCCCTCTAAAGGTACCTTTACACGCAGCAACTTTTCTAGGAATTTCACTGGCAATTTGCTGGTTGCAGTGAAATCACGGAGACATTGTTCTATCTTGTTGCCGTGTACAAATGGAACAATGTGTCCATGATTTCACTGCAACCAGTAAGTTGCCAGTGAAATTCCTAGAAATGTTGCCGCGTGTAAAGGTACCCTAAGGCTCATTGGTGTAATATACAATACACAAATAGAAGAAAAGTTGGGTAAAAAAGTATAAAGAATCGTCCACATGGATGATGGTCAAACTGGCTGATGGTATACGATGTATAGAATATCTCCCCTGGGAGACCCCTGAGGGTCATGTGTGATGGTCAGACTGGACTGATGGTGTACACTGTATAGAACATCTCCCCAGGACGTCCCCTGAGGGTCATGTGTGATAGTCAGACTGGACTGATGGTATACGATGTATAGAATATCTCCCCTGGGAGACCCCTGAGGGTCATGTGTGATGGTCAGACTGGACTGATGGTGTACACTGTATAGAACATCTCCCCAGGACGTCCCCTGAGGGTCATGTGTGATGGTCAGACTGGACTGATGGTGTACGATGTATAGAACATCTCCCCGGGGAGACCCCTGAGGGTCATGTGTGATGGTCAGACTGGACTGATGGTGTACGATGTATAGAACATCTCCCCGGGGAGACCCCTGAGGGTCATGTGTGATGGTCAGACTGGAGTCCTGGTATACGATGTATAAAATCTCTCCCCGGGCCACCCCTTGAAGTTCATGGATGATGGTCAGACTGGACTGATGGTATACGATGTATAGAACATCTCCCCGGGGCGTCCCCTGAGGTTCATGTGTGATGGTCAGACTGGACTGATGGCATAGGATGTATAGAATATCTCCTCGGGGCGACCCCTGAGGGTCATGTGTGATGGTCAGACTGGACTGATGGTATAGGATGTATAGAACATCTCCCCGGGGCGACCCCTGAGGGTCATGTGTGATGGTCAGACTGGACTGATGGTGTACGATGTATAGAACATTTCTGTGATCATCCTTTTACCAGGGATGTGTTTGGGGGGCAGCAGGAGGTTTGGGATGGGGTCCTATTCTGTAAATTGAGGGACTTCTTTTCTTACCCCTATGTCAGCCCAGATGTTGAGGACGGACAGTGGGGAAAACTTACTAAAATGGTGAGGCGAGCACTTGTTACATTTTGGTTACCATGGTTACCTTGCATAGTAGATACAAGTTTATAAATGTGGTTGTCAATCATAACTTCCATGAACACCAAGCAGTAAACTGAGGGGTGATAAGGAGGGGCCCGGCCTGAACTTTCCACCTTATCCCTTTTTGCTGTTTGGATTTTTTCCAAAGTGGAGAATCCCTTTAAGTGAATCTATGGACAGAGATACTGAGCTGATTTGTCTCCAGGTTCTCTGGGTCTGGTGTATCAGACTGTGAAAAATAAACTGACCGGCGACACCAGCAATGTGAACAGGTGCCAGCTGAAAAAAACTTTTATAAGGAAGCAGACAGTATACAGTCCAGCAAAACTGCTATGAAAACACTAGATAAGGCAAAAACATGAAGCCAATGTAGAATGTAACAGAGGAACTGAGGAATAGCAATACTGCTTAGGAATATCTAAAAATGGAGAAACTTAGCTGATGTATTAATCCATGTGAGCCCATAACCAACGACAAGGTGTTCCCTTGTATCGGGTGCCTAATTCTTCAATAGGATGGTGGACTCACCATGGCTATGGGGTGGTGGTGGGGCAAGGGTACTCGGTCATGAAAAAAATATACTAACTGACCGGTGACACCAGCAATGTGAACAGGTGCCAGCTGAAAAAATAAATTTATAAGGAAGCAGACAGCCATATCAGGTCAGACTGGGACTTGTAGTCCTGCTCATCTGGCCACAGTTGTATAGAGCTGATGGTGGATGTGATCCTCTCCTCCCGCGGGCAGGACGGGCGGCCGGAGCAGCTTTATTGATCGCTCTGCGGTGGCGTCTGGCTGACGGCTCGGGATGATGAGTATCGGAGCCGCTCAATCCTCTCCCTGAAGAGCGAAGCTCCGGAGATCCGCTCACGCTTCCCCCGAGGACCTCATTTATATCGGCTCAGCTCGGCCGGGTTAAATGAGAAATTTTATATCACATAAATCAGCCCAGGAGCAAAATGTCTGAGATCGCCGGGAGATGGGTAAATGTTTGTAGACGGGAGGAAGAATCGGAGAATAAAAGGGCGACGCGCGGCTCTGGTGTCAGTGACATCTAATGTGAAGGTCGCAGGAGAGGAGCGGGTGATAAATTCACCGATCACCTGAAGAATACAGAAAAGCCAAAATCACCCAAAAAATCAGCAAAAAGTGATTCTATACGTGAATGGCAGGAGGAATCCGTGTCCGCGTGGGGAGGGAGCAACACCTGAACCAGGGTGGGGGGGGGGCGGTACGACACCTGAGCCAGGGTGGGGGGGTGACGACACCTGAGCCGGGTCACTCGTGATCGTTAGTGATCAGATTATTATAGAAATGAACAATTTTGCGGATTTGCGGCATAAAATACAAAATCTCCTCAGACAGTGGGGCGCTTAATGGCGGTTTAATGACCCCGCTCCTTGTAGAGTTTCCGTCAGGTTATCTGTCTGCAGATCTCATCAGACCAGGAGGGATCCTGTGCTGCAATCCATCAGCCGTGCGGAGGTCAGAGGTCGCCATTGTCTCGGGGGTCGCCCCGGTGCAGCGTCTGACCTCTTCCCGGCTGAGTGACGAGAGCAATTGGATTTTTATTGTCTTAAGATAATAACAGAGAAGCAGAAGTATCTCCCAGGTTATATCTGCAGGAGCACGGCTGGTCCCGGGGGTCACAGGTACCAATGGGCCTTGACGGGCGATGGATGCGCTCGATGTGCGGCGTCTTCTCTCCCCGCAGTTATAACATCAAATGGTGCAAGACATAAAGACCATCATCAGCAACACAAATAAGGAAACTTTGTATAATAGATTAATAATGCAACGTTAAAGGCTGAAACGGCTTACTTTATGTGAATAAAGGCCCTGTGTGATCAGTGGTGTTACATAGGACTGCCGGTAACATCCTGCAGTCCTATGTAACGCCACAGATAACAGTGATATCCCTGAGTACAGATAATGTAGTAGATGTCATATGCAGTCCTATGTAACACCATAGGTAACGCAGTGATATCCTGTAGCACAGTGATGTAGTAGATGTCACATTCAGTCCTATGTAACACCACAGATACCACAGTGATATCTCTAGTACATATTCTGTTATCTGTGGTGTTACATAGGTCTGCAGGTCACGTCTCCTGCATTAGGCCATGTTCTTGGCCTCCCTTTGCACAGTAATGCAGGGAGTACATTCTTCCTGGTGGCGCTCCGTGTGTGTTCAGTGATCCCCCGGTCGCTCTCCAGCTCTGCTACATCTGGGTTTCCACCTCGGTTCGGTCTCCGCTCTGGTTAGCGGTGGTGATGGCGCTGAGCCCGGTAATGATTTACTTCTCTCTCTGCATTTACGACTGTGATAAAATCGTCCATTCTGTACTTAATTGTGTTTACCGTCGTTCTTCGCGCTCCATTGAGTCGTCGTCTTATAGAGAACCATTACTATACGCAGCGTTGACTCAGCAAATCCGCCATAATGGCCGCCTGTATCCACATCTATACAAAGAGTGCGACCAGTGTGCGCCAACACCAGGACGCCATAACTTGGAAGGCAGAAACCCGCTGATTGTTATTGAATGACATAAAACGCGTTGGAGCGTGGAGTCAGCGATACGAGGACGTACGGCCACAACTCTAATTATTGCTGACGCTTAGAGAATGGATCATGATGAATGAATGTGACTGCGGCTGCAAATATGGCGCAGATTCAGAGAAAGCAAACCGCTGCCACTTCCTGCCCGTCTTGCGTCCTGACGGTCGCCTTTTCCTGCCCGTCTGCGTCCTGACGATCGGCCTTTTCCCTGCCCGTCTTGCGTCCTGACGATCGGCCTTTTCCCTGCCCGTCTTGTTTCCTGACGATCGGCCTTTTCCCTGCCCGTCTTGTTCCTGACGGTCGGCCTTTTCCCTGCCCGTCTTGCGTCCTGACGGTCGGCCTTTTCCCTGCCCGTCTTGCGTCCTGACGGTCGGCCTTTTCCCTGCCCGTCTTGCGTCCTGACGGTCGGCCTTTTCCCTGCCCGTCTTGCGTCCTGACGGTCGGCCTTTTCCCTGCCCGTCTTGCGTCCAGGCGGTCGGCCTTTTCCCTGCCCGTCTTGCGTCCTGGCGGTCTGGCCTTTTCCCTGCCCGTCTTGCGTCCTGATGTTCTGCCTTTTACCCTGCCCGTCTTGTTTCCTGATGTCTGCCTTTTTACCCTGCCCGTCTTGTTCCTGGCGGTCGGCCTTTTCCCTGCCCGTCTTGTTTCATGACGGTCGGCCTTTTCCCTGCCCGTCTTGTTCATGACGGTCGGCCTTTTCCCTGCCCGTCTTGTTTCATGACGGTCGGCCTTTTCCCTGCCCGTCTTGTTTCATGACGGTCGGCCTTTTCCCTGCCCGTCTTGTTTCATGACGGTCGGCCTTTTCCCTGCCCGTCTTGCGTCCTGGCGGTCGGCCTTTTCCCTGCCCGTCTTGCGTCCTGGCGGTCGGCCTTTTCCCTGCCCGTCTTGCGTCCTGGCGGTCGGCCTTTTCCCGGCCCGTCTTGCGTCCTGGCGGTCGGCCGCTCTGGGAGATTTATCCCTCTCTTGCCATTCAGCCGCAAGGTCTAGGTACCCCGGTGCTATTACTGTACAGGTGTAATCAGCGCACACTTGGTCTGCCGGGATAACGTGGCTGCCCCCTCGAGGACGCTTTGTAGAGAGCAGCCTTAGTTTAGTTGGGGAGGCCGGCTGCTCTCCTCCATTATAAATGGGAATTATTCATTGATTTTCTGTCACTTTTACTCCATTACGCAGACAAGAGACTTCAGAGCTGGAGCGGCGCGAGGCCGAGAGTCTGAGATGGAGAATGATTGGGGCTTTCCAGTCGTGGCGGGGGTTTATTTCCAATGTTTTTTTTGGTTTTTAGGGTTTTTTAAAATGCTGAGCACAGACATTACACAAGGTTATTTTTGGGGGGTTCCAGATTTGTCTCCGCAGATAATTAACCGATGTCCCATCTGCCCAAAGAGCCGGCGGTATTAATGAAGATTCATGGGGTTCAGAGACGGTTCTCCGAGCTCCTAATAAAGCGCTCTCCTTAGCCGTGTCATTAGGGCTGGGGGGAGATCACGGACGCTCGGACCACCCAGTGTTAAAGTGCTCTCATCTCAGCACGGAGGGACGGCGGCGGGATGGTAAATGCCGGCCTGCTCCTCGCAAATGGCTCTGAATTTCTCTATCTTAATGACTAATGTCGCCTCGCTGATTCTCCATTTCTTCGTTCTCCGATTTTTAAGGTTATTTTTTTGTAAATTTTCTTCCATTTCTCGCTTTCTCGGCTCCTTTTCGTGCTGGTATAATTTGTATATGGTCATTGTTATACATTAGATTTTTAGATACATTTTCTTGTATCATCAGTGATATTAGGATATCATAGGATAGAAAATAACCAAATACCTATCTATCGTACACTGTATCATGGGGTTACTCACTCGTTTGCTGATCTTCAAGGTAGCGACAGGAATTCTCATTTAAGAGTTCATCTGGTTTATTCATCCTTCATAATCTGCACTCCTCCTTTTTTTTGGCTTTACAGGCACATAATTAGACATACATGGTATATAGTCCATTTGCTCACTCACCGGTTCTCCCCATATAGGTTCAGATACCTCTCCTCCTCTCCAGAAGTATCGCAGGAAAGTATCTCAGCCTCCCTTCACTGACCTCAGTCAGTACACACACGATAGACGGACTGGATACACCTGGTCAGGGCGTATGGCATCGTTCACATCACTGACCCCGGTCAGTACACACACGATAGACGGACTGGATACACCTGGTCAGGGGGTATGGCATCGTTCACATCACTGACCCCGGTCAGTACACACACGGTTGACGGACTGGATACACCTGGTCAGGGGGTATGGCATTGTTCACTCTCTGACCCCGGTCAGTACACACACGGTTGACGGACTGGATACACCTGGTCAGGGGTATGGCATCGTTCACCACTGACCCCGGTCAGTACACACACGGTTGACGGACTGGATACACCTGGTCAGGGGGTATGGCATCGTTCACTCATCCTTACCCCGGTCAGTACACACACGATTGACGGACTGGATACACCTGGTCAGGAGGATGACCTTGTTCACACACTGACCCCGGTTAGTTACTCGCGGGACCTCTCGGAGGCACCTTTTCTCTATAGACACGTAAAATCAATGGGTGGATGTTAGCGGGGTGCGAGTAGCTTAGATGGTGGGTGTGGTTTGCTGTCGGTGGGCGTGGTTTTGTCATAAGGGGCGTGGTCCAATGCTTCCCGAAAGAATAAACATTAATTTTTAAGTCAACGTGGTCATGGAGTTGTTTTATAATAGAAATGGAGGTCTGGGGGTAAGACCCCCCCCCCCCCCCCCCCCCCAAACAGAGAATGGAAGGGAGGGGTGCAGCAGATGGCCACATCCTCTAACTAAGCCGGTCACGCCCACTTATTCGCTTTAACTATGCAAGTTCTTTCCCTCAGACTCACTTCTATTATAGAGAAATCCACGACCGCGAGGAATTACAAATTAACTTTTATTTCTTCTTTAAAAGTAAACACCAGGCCCACTGGACCATGCCCATCAGACCACACCCATCGGACCATGCCTATTGGACCACACCCACCAGACCATGCCTACAACCTGAGCTGGCCACACCCACAGACTCCGTCGTTGATTCTACATGTAGAGCCTTTTCTCAGCCCAGCAGTCTCCATACTGACCGTAGTCTCTACTCTCCACATGTCAAACAGACTCCAGCTTAACATCTGAGACACACCTATGGTGAAGGCAGGTGTGAAGTCAGACACACCCGTCTTTCTCAGCGCACACAACCTGGTTCTGAATGCATTAAAACCATGTGGCACTACAGATCCCAGAGAAATCTCCAGACTTCCACCACAAAGGACACCTATATCTGTTATATTCCAGCCTTTTACAATGCAGCCGGTCACCAAAATCCTCCATGTATCTATTGATTTATCTATCTATTATCTTTGCACTTCTTTTACACGTAGAAATCATTCATTTCGTTAATGCGTTTTATTTTGGTCCGTATCGCATGTCCTCTGTGTGTTGTCTGCACGTTGGCGCCTCTGGCTCCCGTTGCGTTGGCGCCTCTGGCTCCCGTTGCGTTGGCGCCTCTGGCTCCCGTTGCGTTGGCGCCTCTGGCTCCCATTGTGTTGGCGCCTCTGGCTCCCGCTGTACTTGGCTTTGTTGCTTGTAGCATTAGAGGACGGCGGTCGTGCTGCGCTATACTACTCGATTGTGCACGGACACCGGTATTATCTCCAGACCCGGACGATGATTTCACTTCTGTGCCTCATCTATCATCTCTGGAGATAACTCTGAGCTTGGAGTAAAGCCGGTGTAAGAGACCGCGGCCACCTGTGATTTACATATAATTAATCAGCTTTTCCACTCGGGTCTGAAATTGGTGTGCTATCCCTTTTAAATCGTGTTCAGCCAGAAAGGAAAAGCAAAGATAAATTATCACTTTAAATTCATTGAATTCTGTAAATCGCCTTATTTCACTTACGAGTCGCCGCCTGCGCCGAGTCCTAACACCGCTGTGCTAATCGGATATATAGCGGTGATTATAGAGAGCAGGGCATCATTTATAGGGATGGAGCTAGAATTGGAGAGATCATTTATAGGGATAGAGCTAGAATTAGAGAGATCGGGCATCATTTATAGGGATGGAGCTAGAATTAGAGAGCAGGGCATCATTTATAGGGATGGAGCTAGAATTAGAGAGCGGGGCATCATTTATAGGGATAGGGCTAGAATTAGAGAGCAGGGCATCATTTATAGGGATAGGGCTAGAATTAGAGAGCGGGGCATCATTTATAGGGATGGAGCTAGAATTAGGCTGCGTTCACACAGGGCGTATTTTTACGCGCGTATTTCCAGTGCTTATAATGGGGCCTATGGAAAATACGCGCGTAAAAAACTGGAAAGAATTGACACGTTAGAGAGCGGGGCATCATTTACAGGGATAGGGCTATAATTAGAAAGCAGGGCATCATTTATAGGGCTAGAATTAGAAAGCAGAGCTATACAGAGATCCTCATCATATTTTCGGGGGCTGCTGCAGTACGTCACTACTAGCCTCTAGCGTGGCTTCCTCCCCCCCAACCGGCCCTCTAGCGTGGCTTGCCCCCCAACCCCCCCTCCCCCCTTCCGAAGCCGGCCCTCTAGCGCGACGTGTTTCCCCCAGCCAGCCCTCTAGCGTGGCTTTCCCCCCCCCCCCCCCCTCCCTCCCCCAGCTGGCCCTCTAGCATGACATACCCCCCAGCCTGCCCTCGGGCTTGGCTTAACCCCGCACCCCCCCCCCCCCTTCCCCCAGCCAGCCCTCTGGTGTGGCTGACCCCCAGGCCCTCTGGTGTGGCTTCCCTCCCCCCGGCCCTCTTGCGTGGCTTAACCCCCCCCCCGTCCCTCTGGCGTGGCCCCCGCTCCAATCCTGAGACTTTCTATCCCTTTCCATGCAGTTTAGTAGATTTGTTTCTTCGCTCTGCGGGTTTCTCCACAGAACAGTCACTTCTTGCTCCTGGAAGTTCTTCCTCTAATTACAGCCCGGGGTCCGGCGGCTGCAGATTATATATGATGTACACCCTGGGTGGGGGGCGCAGCTCTGGAAGCCTTTGTCAGATCTAATTATGGCTCTTTATGGCAGGACACGAAGTACAGACGGATCAGCTTTATGTAGAAGAGCGCAGGATCCTCCTAATATATATATATATATACTTATTTTCACAAAAGAATAGAAAAAAGACAAATGTGAACGTGATATACAGTATATCCCCCTCCACCATAGGAGCAATAGAAAGAGCAACATAAATATCATCATATACTGAACCGGGTCCTGTCCACTTCAGCCTCCGTCCAACCCGTGTCCACACTGGAGAAAGCTTCCATTATTGGCATCATCAGGGCTGGCTGACTGATCACTTCACTAGCCAAGCCAGCCCCCTTCTCCATCACTGCCAGTGTGTAGAATGATGGGCTGCCCGACTGATCATTGTAGATGGTTAACGTGGCTGATACATAGAGTAAATGATCAGTCATCCAGCCCCCTTCTATGTCTATACATTGGCAGTGAAGGAGAAGGGGTCTGACTTGGCTAGTGAGAAGAGCAGTCAGTTCAGCTCCATCTATGTCTATGCCACATATCCAAGCCCTCGCCACCTCCTGACGACTCCAACTCAAAAATATTACCCAGATCTGTTCATTCCTTTACCAAGATACTGCAAAAACACTTGTACATGCCCTCATCATCTCCCGCCTCGATTATTGCAACCTCCTGCTCTCCGGCCTCCCCTCTAGCTCCCTTGCACCACTCCACTCTATCCTAAACACCGCTGCCCAAGTAATCCACCTGCCTCCCCGCTATTCCTCAGTCTCTTCCCTCTGCTAAGCCCTTCACTGGCTCCCCGTTTCTCAGAGGCCCCGCTTCAAAACCCAAACTATGTAATCACTGCAAAGGAAGCAAGCGCAATATGGCCTTACTGTTTAAAATCAGAGTGGCCATGAAGCCGTGGTATTCACTGCTCACCGTATCGGGTTGTGTAGCGCACAACCAGCATCAGAAACATGTAATGGTGACTGCTGCAGGACCCACACCTCCACGTGCAATGTGGTAGATAATCCAAGGATTTAAAGGGACAATGTGTTGACCAGTCCTCGCTGCCACAGAAGACACGTAGCCGATAGCTTCAAATTACTTCACATTTATTGGATCCATCCGACGCGTTTCAGAGCCTGCTATGCTCCTTCATCAGGTAATGCATGCAACCCTAACTATGACCTACAAAGCCATCCACACAACCTGTCTCCTCCGTACATCTCTGACATGGTCTCCCAATACTTACCCTCACTCAACCTTCAATCCTCTCCAGATCTCCTCCTCTACCCCCACCTTATCTCCTCTTCCCACAACCTGCATATAAGATTTCTCCCGTGCTTCCTCCATACTCTTGAACTCTCTCCCCCAACACATCAGACACTCACCCACCCTGGAAACCTTCAAAAGGAACCTGAAGACTCGTCTCTTCCGACAGGCCTACAACCAGCTGTGATCCTCAGTCTACTGAACCGCCGCACAACCAGCTCAATCCTCTCCTGGTGTATCCTCACCCATCTCTTGTGGACTGTGAGCCCTCGTGGGCAGGGTCCTCTCCCCTTTCCTACTGTATCCTCACCCATCCCTTGTAGACTGTGAGCCCTCGTGGGCAGGGTCCTCTCTCCTCCCCTATTGTATCCTCACCCATCCCTTGTAGACTGTGATCCTCATAGGCAGGGTTCTCTCTCCTCCTCTACTGTATCCTCACCCATCCCTTGTAGACTGTGATCCTCGTGGGCAGGGTCCTCTCTCCTCACCCACTGTATCCTCACCCATCCCTTGTAGACTGTGAGCCCTCGTGGGCAGGGTCCTCTCTTCTCACCTACTGTATCCTCACCCATCCCTTGTAGACTGTGAGCCCTCGTGGGCAGGGTCCTCTCTCCTTCTGTACCATGTGTGCCTTATGTTGTCCATGTTTATTGTACTTGTCTATGTATGCCCTTTCCACATGTAAAGCGCCATGGAATAAATGGCACTATAGTAATGAATGATAACATTTTGAGTGTTGGCTGGCTTAGCTATTGAATGAAACCTGTCATCCAGCCCCGTCCCCATCTCAGCCCATGTAGACACGGCCGGGGGCTGGCTGACGGCTGCTCTTAGTAGCTGAGCTGTTGATTGGTTTTTACTTTTCTAAGCTGCTCCTCGTCGGTAGTTTCTCCCCATTCCCCCTCTGTTGATTAGGACACTGTGTAGCGCTATTACATACATTGTTCCTCAGTTACAGGGTTTCTAATCACAGAATATTTGTTCCTATATCCTGTCCACGCTGCCTCCTTCACCTGGGCCGGATCTGTTCATCCTGAGCCTCCTGGTTCATGGCTCGGATAGATGGACTATGGATGACGATGTCTTGTGCTCATTTCTTGATCACGTTCTTTGATATAATGACATTTATTAAGGCGTTTCCCCGTCCTTGTGTGACCGTCCGATGTCTCCACTCTGAGACGTCTGTTCACACATTTTCCACGTCATCTCGTCACGAGTTTTTCATCACCATAAACTCATTAATATGACGTGAATGAAGTGTCTGAGATAAAACCGGATTATAATGATGGAGCAGATACCAGTCACAGGACAGCGACTCGTGTCCACGAGGCTGGTCATCAGTCTGGTGTGTGCCCATACACCCCCCATACCCTCTCCTATATACCTGCTGCCCCCTTGTATAACCCCTCCACCTATAATGTAGCACCCCAAACTTTCTTATAATCCTCAGTACCCATTTATAAATTAACCTCGTCGAAAATAATCCCTCTACCCCCACTGTAGCACCCCAACTTTTCATATAATTCCACCCCCGATATTCTACTATAAAACAACCCCCTCATATATCGCCTCGACCCCTAATGTAACACAAATGTCTTATAAACAAACCCCCTCGTATAAACCCTCCATCCCTACTGTAGCACCCCAATTCTTCTTATAGCCACCTCCCCCCCCAATATTCTCCCATGAAGAAACCTCCTTTTATATCTCCACCCCAACCCTTCTTAAAACCTCACAACCCACATTCCTACCCCTTCATATAACCCCATGACCTCAAATAGAACACCCTAAAGCCCTTGTATTCCCCATGACCCATCATATGACCCTCTGCCCCCCACTCCCTGGTATACAGCCCTGTGCACCCCCCATTTGACACACACCACACCTTTCCCCCAATCCTTCCGGCTGCCATCTTCCACAGTGGCAGCCGCCTTTGGCAGCGATGACCTTGGTTTTGGATGCGTCCCTGCGCCTTCTCTCTACGTCTGTCGTCTCCTCTGTCATGTCAGTGTTCTCCTCCTCCACTCAGTATAAACTTCCCTTTTCATCAGATTATCTGCAGTTATTGTTGTGAGATATTAGTTATTCCCTGAATTAATCAGATCCCAGCTGTGGAGTCCATTCATCCCTCCCCGGCCAGACACGTCCACTCTGGATCTTATAACCTTTAGGGTGAGATCACAAATAGTATCTGGGTCTCCGGACCCCCTCCGTCCTCTGGAGATACTTCTGCTCGTCAGCCGGTCGTCCTCGCGGTCGTCTCCATTGTTTGGGGCACATTTCCCTGAATTCACTTTCAGGAAACGTATGTCTAACTATATATATAGAGAAGGGCGGCGACACTTCCCCCTCTGTATACAATGTGTGTCGTCCTCTGCGTCTCTTTCTCTGTGCGCGGTGTCTGCCGTCCTCTGCGTCTCCTCCGCCGTGCGTCTGCGGTCCTCTGCGTCTCCTCCTCTGTGCGTGGCGTCTGCGGTCCTCTGCGTCTCCTCCTCTGTGCGCGGCGTCCTGTGGTCCTCTGCGTCTCCTCCTCTGTGCGTGGCGTCTGTGGTCCTCTGCGTCTCCTCCTCTGTGTGCGGTGTCTGCGGTCCTCTGCGTCTCCTCCGCCGTGCGTCTGCGGTCCTCTGCGTCTCCTCCTCTGTGCACGGCGTCAGCGGTCCTCTGCGTCTCCTCCTCTGTGCGCGGCGTCTGTGGTCCTCTGCGTCTCCTCCTCTGTGCGTGGCGTCTGTGGTCCTCTGCGTCTCCTCCTCTGTGTGCGGTGTCTGCGGTCCTCTGCGTCTCCTCCGCCGTGCGTCTGCGGTCCTCTGCGTCTCCTCCTCTGTGCGTGGCGTCTGCGGTCCTCTGCGTCTCCTCCTTGTGCGCGCCGTCTGCCGTCCTCTGCGTCTCCTCCTTTGTGCGCGCCGTCTGCCGTCCTCTGCGTCTCCTCCTCTGTGCGCGCCGTCTGCGGTCCTCTGCGTCTCCTCCTCTGTGCGCCGCGTCTGCGGTCCTCTGCGTCTCCTCCTCTGTGCGCCGCGTCTGCTGTCCTCTGCGTCTCCTCCTCTGTGCGCGGCGTCTGTGGTCCTCTGCGTCTCCTCCTCTGTGCGCGGCGTCTGTGGTCCTCTGCGTCTCCTCCTCTGTGCGCGGCGTCTGCGGTCCTCTGCGTCTCCTCCTCTGTGTGCGCGCGTCTACGGTCCTCTGCGTCTCCTCCTCTGTGCGCGGCGTCTGCGGTCCTCTGCGTCTCCTCCTCTGTATGTGACGTCTGCGGTCCTCTGCGTCTCCTCCTCGGTGCGCGGCGTCTGCCGTCCTCTGCGTCTCCTCCTCGGTGCGCGGCGTCTGCGGTCCTCTGCGTCCTCTCTGTACACTGTGGCGGAGTCGGTTTTGATAATTTGGCGCCATAGGTCGTTATTGTTAGTTTCTGCCCTATCTCTGTGTGAGAACTGTGTCCACTCACCCTGTGATTATTACCCTCATCATGCGCCAGTATCGGCTTCGTTCCGGCGACACCGGATATTATCCTCTATGTATCCTGTAAACACTGGAACGCAGCTACAAACACATTCGTCATGATGGAGGCGACGTCCGGGTCATTGTGTGATGAATGGACTTCATTACTCCTATTTACTGCACACATCGCGCTGTTTGCTCTCCCTGTAAATATTAGTTTAGCGCAGATGCTTCCCGCAGACGTACGGACATCTCTGGTGTCTCCTGCCCCTTTAAGAGCCTCACGAGATCTGTATTAATCATTCATTATCATCTCCATATGGATGACAAAGAGGCAAATTCGGCACAACCACGGTCACACGGGAAACAAGACATTTCCGTTACAGGAAAGTCACTAAAAGGGAATCTGTCACAATGTGACTCCAGAAAAGCCAGGGAATAAGGGGGGCCCAGAAAGTAACCCCTGAAGGATGGGATGTTTGGGTCTAGGCTATCCCTGACCCCAAGTTTACCCCTGAAGGTGGGGACGCCTAGGTCTAGGCTATCCCTGACCCCAAGATTACCCCTGAAGGTGGGGACGCCTAGGTCTAGGCTATCCCTGACCCCAAGTTTACCCCTGAAGGTGGGGACGCCTGGGTCTAGGCCAGAGTCCCCAATGTCAGTCCTCGAGGGCCGAACCAGTGCAGGTTTTCAGGATCTCCTTAGTATTGCACAGCAGGCATGATTCTAATGCCTGTGCAATAGTAAGGAAATCCTGAAACCTGCACTGGTTCGGCCCTCGAGGACTGACATTGGGGACCTCTGGTCTAGGCTATCCCTGACCCCAAGATTACCCCTGAAGGTGGGGACGCCTGGGTCTAGGCTATCCCTGACCCCATGTTTACCCCTGAAGGTGGGGACGCCTAGGTATAGGCTATCCCTGACCCCAAGTTTATCCCTGAAGGTGGGGACGCCTGGATCTAGGCTATCCCTGACCCCAAGATTACCCCTGAAGGAGGGGATGTCTGTGTTGTGCTTTGCTATACTGCTAGATGTGCTTTCACCTATATGTCCCCCCCCCCCCCCCTCCTCAAGGAGTGAAGGGCAGTGTGCAGGGGAACACACATCCAAACAGGCGTAGAAAACAAATCTAGAAGGACTCCAAATCTTCTCCAGTGAGAAAAAGGAATGAACACCTCAGCTTTACAAAGAAGAGCTGCTTCAATGTGGTCAGTATATAGAGAATCTATATCCGGCTAGTGTGAGGCCAGGGCGGGTAGATATAGCGGATGGGAGTGATAAGATCTGCAGCTGGAAATAAGGCTAAGAGCATCATCAGCCACAAGGAAATCCTCCTTAACCTCTTCAGTATGGTAAGAAAGTAAATGCATAAGATAAGTCAAGTGGGCTCCACAGGTCTCCAACGCTGCCTCAGATCCCCCAGAGGTAAAACACTATACACGCATGACACCATCTGTGAACAGCATTATGTAGGAGCAGAGACCCTGATTCCAGAGATGTGTCCCTTTCTGGGCTGCTTGCTGTACTTTGGATTAAAAACTTTTCTCTGCTGTAGATCTAGCAATTCTATGATTGCTGAGCTCTGTATAGCCCCGCCCACACCACTGATTGGCAGCTTTGTACAGTATACACAGAAAGCTGCCAATCAGGGGTGAAGGAGTGGTTATTCTGATCTCATGACTACCAGGCAGCAGGACAATTGGTCCTTTAATGATAATCCCTGTTTTATCAGCAGAAAATTATCAAAACTACAGTAAGTAACACATCGCTAGAATCAGGGTTGATACATTGTGCTGCTCTCAGATTAGGTAGCTAAAACCTGGTGACCTATTACATTTAGGACTTCCATACACATTAGACTAAAGTCTTCAACCCCCCCCTAATATTTGTGGGATTGGTTGAGAGCAGGGGTGGAGAACTCCAGGCCTCCAGAGCCACACAGTCATGTTTTCAGGATTACCTTAGTATTTCGCAGGTGACATCACCTGCACAGGAGATGATTCCAGCCCCTGTGCAATGCTAAGGAAATCCTGAAAACATGACCTGTTGGTGGCCCTTGAGGCCTAGTGTTCCTCACCCCTGGTCTAGAGATTATATTCTGCGGGGGCCAAATAACTCTCCCCAGACACATGATGTCGAGGAAGAGAAAAATTCAACTTGTTACATTTGTAATGGTTAATACTTGTGTCCTCCACTAAATAAGTCACTGCCAATGGAGCATGGAGGATGCAGGAGAATTGGGAGAGAAAGGTCTGGAGGACAGAGGATTCTGGAGGAGACAGAAGAGAAGGATCCAGAGGACAGAGGAGTCTTAAGGATGGAGGACAAAGGAGGAGGACAGGAGTCTGGATAACACAGAAGAGTCAGGAGGGAGAATGGTCTGGAGGAAGAGAGGGAGGACCGAGGGTCTGGAGGAAGAGAGGGAGGACCGAGGGGTCTGGAGGAAGAGAGGTGAGGAAGACGAGGAGTCTGGAGGAAGAGAGAGTGAGGACCGAGGAGTCTGGAGAAGAAGGAGAGAGGGTGGAGGAAGACCGAGGAGTCTGGAGGAAGAGAGAGTGAGGACCGAGGGTCTGGAGGAAGAGAGAGTGAGGACAGAGGGGTCTGGAGGAAGAGAGGGTGAGGGACACAGAGGGGTCTGGAGGAAGAGAGGGTGAGGGAAGACAGAGGGGTCTGGAGGAAGAGAGGGTGAGGGAAGACAGAGGGGCTCTGGAGGAAGAGAGGGTGAGGAAGACAGAGGGTCTGGAGGAAGAGAGGGTGACAGGAAGACAGAGGGGTCTGGAGGAAGAGAGAGGGGAGGACACGAGGGGTCTGGAGGAAGAGAGGTGAGGAAGACAGAGGGGTCTGGAGGAAGAGAGGGTGAGGGACGACAGAGGGGTCTGGAGGAAGAGAGGGTGAGGGAAGACAGAGGGGTCTGGAGGAAGAGAGGGTGAGGGAAGACAGAGGGGTCTGGAGGAAGAGAGGGTGAGGGAAGACAGAGGAGTCTGGAGGAAGAGAGAGCGAGGGAAGACAGAGGAGTCTGGAGGAAGAGAGAGGGAGGACAGAGGAGTCTGGAGGGAGGACAGAGGAGTCTGGAGGAAGAGAGAGGGAGGGAAGACAGAGGGGTCTGGAGGAAGAGAGGGTGAGGGAAGACAGAGGAGTCTGGAGGAAGAGAGGGTGAGGGAAGACAGAGGAGTCTGGAGGAAGACAGGGTGAGGGAAGACAGGGGACTCTGGCAGCGGCTCTCATAGAGCACGCAGCATTCGGATGAGCGTTCCTGAGTATTGGGCCGGGTGATCCTTTGTTATCTGATGTGTTTGTGACCTCTGAGAATTGTGATAAATAAGATCTCGGGTCTCCCTGCACCTCCGGCGTCTCCTCCTTGTGGCCGCTGTATTTGGTATTTGGTATTTGTGTATTTTCGGCAGGTTGTTGGATCATTTCCAGGATTTTTGTGTAAATCCTCTGGTATAATTTGTTTGCAGATGTGATTGTCTCTGTGGTTTCTGACTTTGTGTTATTGGCTGATCAGACGTCGTCCCCCCTTTGTCGCACTGACACATTAGTGTTGGGTCGGTGCTGCAGGTCGTGGGGTTTGTGTATTATGTTTTTGGGATTTTGTGTGAATTGTTCTATTTTTCCGGCCTTGGACTGTGGCATGTTCCTTGCAGGAACCCCTCTTCTACCCCATCCTCTATCCTGGGGCTTCCTCCCTCTACCCACCAGACCCGTCCCTCTCTATCCTGGTGACCCCCGGCCCTCTGTCTCTGTCCTGGTGACCCCCGCCCTCGTCTCTGTCCAGGGACCCTGTCCCTGTTTTTCTGTCCGGGACCCCCCTCCCTCATCCCGGTGACCCTGTCCTCTGTCTCTGACCCGGGAGCCATCCCTCCCTCTATTCTGGGGACCCAGTCCCTCCCCTATTCTGGGACCCCCGTCCCCTCTGTCTCTGTCCCGGTGACCCCTGTCCCTCTGTCTCTGTCCCGGTGACCCCGTCCCTCCCTCTATCCGGGTCCCTCTACCCCTGACACTGGTCTTGTCACTGATGACTGATTGCATTATTTAAAGTCACAGCGGACCCCCCAGCCCTCATGGCTCTGTGCTTGTGGATGGAGGAGGGGATGGTCACTTTAAAGACTAAACTTGCTGTTAACAGGTGGTGAAGGGAAGTTGCTCTCCTCCATCTGTGGCCTTTGTCCTGCCAGATCCCACTGGACCAGAAACCAATAAACCGTCCTTGTCTGGGGCCCCTGGAGAGTAATGGACGTGTCACATAATAATAAGGGGCATCGTGTGTTAGGATGAGGCCGTCACCTGCTCCATCACTCATCCCACAGGTGATGATCCGCTGGACGCGGGGGTCACATGGATGAGATCCCAGCGTTTACTGATCACACAGTCATTCTGATCATTGGAATTGATCATGTGATCAGATATTACTGACCTGATCGACCGAGTGACCGCTGCGGCCAAAAATTTGCACCAAAGTAATATTTGCAGGTAATAGATCCTGTATAGTGAATCCTCCGATCACAGCGGGCGTCTCCGTCCCCCCTTGTGTTTCAATATAACGAACTGACAGGTTCATCCGTGCAATGTAATATTCACCTGACATCGTGTGAGTCATGATCCAGTCTTGCTCTCGATCGTCGCGCCCTGAGACACGTAACATTAAGTAATAATCTATCTGGTTCCAGCGCAGGAGGCCGTCACCGATCAGACATTGCACTGGAAACCTAAGACCTGACCATGAGACTTATGGGGACATGTAAGGCCCCCCTGGGGTAACACGCGTGTGATCGCACCACATCTGAGGGTAGATGATGGCAGCGGAGAGATTGGGTTACATCCATAGCAACATTCTACTTCTGACACAATAATCCTTAATGTGAAGCATGAAATCTGCTGACAGTGATACAGATGGATGACGATAAGAGTGGAAAAGGGCTGTGGCTGGCACGGGAGGGCTGTGGCTGGCACGCGGGAGGGCTGTGGCTGGCACGCGGAGGGCTGTGGCTGGCACACGCGGGAGGGCTGCGGCTGGCACATGGTGGGCTGGTGGTTCACACGCCTGACTTTGGCTTGCACTGGGGTGGTTATGGCTTGCATGGAAGTAGTGTCAGTCTTGTTTGGGGATGTTAGCGTGTTGCACACAGGTGGCTGCTGCTCGCACAGTGGTGACACTGGATTGTCGAGGTGGCTGCGTCTTGTTGAGAGGTGGCTGCAGCTCGCACATTGGTGATTATGGCTTAGAGAGAAGTGGCTGTGAATTGCGTAGACTTGCCTGTGGGTTGTATAGAGGTGACTGTGGCTCATGAAGAGGTGGTTGCAGCTCGCACAAGGGTGATTATTGCTTAGAGAGGTGGCTGCGGCTCGTGGAGAGGTGGCTACAGGTTGTAAAGAGGTGGTTGCAGCTTTTCGAGAGGTGGCTGTGGCTCGCACAATGGTGATTAAGGCTGAAGGTACCGTCAGACGGCACAATGTCGTTTTTGACATTTCAACATCGCTGGTGAGATGTCACACGTCTAGATATTGTGGACAACTCACCAACGATGTTGTGAGCAGGTATAGTTTGCAAACCCAGCAAATGATCCCTGCTCATTGCTGTGAGTGGGTGAAGTTGTCCACGACATCGTTATCGCGGTGTCACACAGAACGATGCAGAAGGTTCGTGGATTTGAGATCGTTAGGTTCTCCAACATGTTGGTAACCTGTCAACTCCGATCCAACGATCCATTGTTGCAACTTGCCAGAGTCACACGCAATGAGTTCGCAACGACCTCGCTGGTACGCCTCCAAACCCGTGACTTATCAGCGATGTCATTTGACGATGCCATGCCGTCTGACTGTACCTTTCTATAGAGGTGGCTGCGGCTCGCACAACAGTGATTATGGCTTATAGAGAGGTGGCTCTTGGAGGGGTGGCTGCGGCTCGTGGAGGGGTGGCTACAGGTTGTATAGAGGTGGCTGCGGCTCGTGGAGAGGTGGCTACAGGTTGTATAGAGGTGGCCTCGGCTCGTGGAGAGGTGGCTACAGGTTGTATAGAGGTGGCTGTGGCTCGTGGAGAGGTGGCTACAGGTTGTATAGAGGTGGCTGCGGCTCGTGGAGAGGTGGGCTACAGGTTGTATAGAGGTGGCTGCGGCTCGTGGAGAGGTGGCTGCGGGTTGTATAGAGGTGGCTGTGGCTCATGGAGAGTTGGCTACAGGTTGTATAGAGGTGGCTGCGGGTTGTATAGAGGTGGCTGCGGCTCGTGGAGAGGTGGCTATAGGTTGTATAGAAGTGGCTGCGGGTTGTAGAGAGGTGGTTGCGGCTCTTGGAGAGGTGGCTACAGGTTGTATAGAAGTGGCTGCGGGTTGTAGAGAGGTGGCTGCGGCTCGTGGAGGGGTGTCTACAGGTTGTATAGAGGTGGCTGCGGCTCGTGGAGAGGTGGCTACAGGTTGTATAGAAGTGGCTGCGGGTTGTATAGAGGTGGCTGCGGCTCGTGGAGAGGTGGCTACAGGTTGTATAGAAGTGGCTGCGGGTTGTATAGAGGTGGCTGCGGCTCGTGGAGAGGTGGCTACAGGTTGTATAGAGGTGGCTGTGGCTCGTGGAGAGGTGGCTACAGGTTGTATAGAGGTGGCTGCGGCTCGTGGAGAGGTGGGCTACAGGTTGTATAGAGGTGGCTGCGGCTCGTGGAGAGGTGGCTGCGGGTTGTATAGAGGTGGCTGTGGCTCATGGAGAGTTGGCTACAGGTTGTATAGAGGTGGCTGCGGGTTGTATAGAGGTGGCTGCGGCTCGTGGAGAGGTGGCTATAGGTTGTATAGAAGTGGCTGCGGGTTGTAGAGAGGTGGTTGCGGCTCTTGGAGAGGTGGCTACAGGTTGTATAGAAGTGGCTGCGGGTTGTAGAGAGGTGGCTGCGGCTCGTGGAGGGGTGTCTACAGGTTGTATAGAGGTGGCTGCGGCTCGTGGAGAGGTGGCTACAGGTTGTATAGAAGTGGCTGCGGGTTGTATAGAGGTGGCTGCGGCTCGTGGAGAGGTGGCTACAGGTTGTATAGAAGTGGCTGCGGGTTGTATAGAGGTGGCTGCGGCTCGTGGAGAGGTGGCTACAGGTTGTATAGAGGTGGCTGCGGCTCGTGGAGAGGTGGCTACAGGTTGTATAGAGGTGGCTGCGGCTCGTGGAGAGGTGGGCTACAGGTTGTATAGAGGTGGCTGCGGCTCGTGGAGAGGTGGCTGCGGGTTGTATAGAGGTGGCTGTGGCTCGTGGAGAGGTGGCTACAGGTTGTATAGAAGTGGCTGCGGGTTGTATAGAGGTGGCTGCGGCTCGTGGAGAGGTGGCTACAGGTTGTATAGAAGTGGCTGCGGCTCGTGGAGAGGTGGCTACAGGTTGTATAGAGGTGGCAGCGGCTCGTGGAGAGGTGACTACAGGTTGTGGAGAGGTGGCTACAGGTTGTATAGAGGTGGTAGCGGCTCGTGGAGAGGTGGCTACAGGTTGTATAGAGGTGGCTGCGGCTCGTGGAGAGGTGGCTGCGGCTCGTGGAGAGGTGGCTGCGGCTCGTGGAGAGGTGGCTACAGGTTGTATAGAGGTGGCTGCGGCTCGTGCAGAGGTGGCTGCGGCTCGTGGAGAGGTGGCTACAGGTTGTATAGAGGTGGCTGCGGCTCGTGGAGAGGTGGCTACAGGTTGTATAGAGGTGGCTGCGGCTCGTGGAGAGGTGGCTACAGGTTGTATAGAGGTGGTAGCGGCTCGTGGAGAGGTGGCTACAGGTTGTATAGAGGTGGCTGCGGCTCGTGGGGAGGTGGCTGCGGCTCGTGGAGAGGTGGCTACAGGTTGTATAGAGGTGGCTGCGGCTCGTGGAGAGGTGGCTGCGGCTCGTGGAGAGGTGGCTGCGGCTCGTGGAGAGGTGGCTGCGGCTCGTGGAGAGGTGGCTACAGGTTGTATAGAGGTGGCTGCGGCTCGTGGAGAGGTGGCTACAGGTTGTATAGAGGTGGCTGTCTCCCGTCTTCTGTCCATTATAGTCAGAGTTAATGAAATTTCTACAGATCATTATTCCAACATTATCCCAAACATTAAGTCTGTTCTGGATCAATAGGATTTCTGGACTATCCAATGCCAGATTACAGGATTGTTCTGCTCTTCTCTGGCTTTGCTTTCTTCCCAGTCTGTAGAGGAACAGGAAGGTTTGGGTATTCGGAGATCAGTGACTTTGGCTCGGGACGATGTTTGCACTTCACCTTTCCAGCCTCATACATTACTATATCATGTTCCTCCATCTGAGCCAGTTTTTGCATGTTGTTGCCAATCGGCCACATGTGTCACACAGCCGTCCTGCGCCGGAGCCAACACGTCTCCGTCACTTCAGGATCCCCGGAGGCTTCTCTCTAGTTTATGCCATTGTACAAAGATGTGAAGATCTGGACTGTGGATGTTCCAAGATAAACTGTCTGAGCCTGGTGTGCAGCCGGTCAGCGGTGCCGGGGCGGTGATGTACCGGAAGCATTAATCCCCCAGCACTGGACCGCGCTGCACAAGAACAGAGTATTAGTCCCAAGAGTTTACAATGCTATAGATATCCAATCATCCGCAGTAAAGGGCTCCCAATGATCGGGGCTGCCGGATCAGCACAGAAATGTTCATCCCATCCTGTAACCGGAGGGAAAAATATTACACCGCAAGCAGAGACTGAAATACAAACCGTTCCGGAGAGGTTGCCGCCGCGCGGTGCCGGAGAGGTTGCCGCGCGCGTCGAGAGTTGCCGCCGCGCGTGCCGAGAGTTGCCCGGGTGCCGAGAGGTTGCCGCCGCGCGGTGCCGGAGAGGTTGCCGCCGCGCGGCCGAGAGTTGCCGCGAGAGGTAGAGTTGCCGCCGCGCGTGCCGAGATTCCGCCGCGCGGTGCCGGAGAGGTTGCCGCCGCGCGGTGCGGAGAGTGCCGCCGCGGGTGCCGGAAGGTTGCCGCCGCGCGTGCGAGAGGTTGCCGCCGCGCGGTGCGGAGAGTCGCGGAGCGGAGAGGTTGCGCGCCTGCGAGAGGTTATTCACAGACCCCCCCAGTCGGGCTCTGGACTCTTCGCCTTATGTGACTTCAGATGGAAATAAAACCTTTTCCTTCTGCTTTTCTCGTCCTCGATCATCTGCAGATGCTGAATGTATTTACCAGGAAAAGTGGATTGTAATTGGGAAGTAAACAATCAGGCGTTGGGGCCCCGGCGGGCGGCAGCTGCTCCTCTGAATGCCCCGGACGTCCTGCCGGGATCACACACCGCCATGAATACATTACACCTCGCTCCTGCGCCAAATCCGCACCGTGCACGAGCCGCAGCACACCGACACTGCCCCGGGAACCAGATACCTTCTGCTTCAATTCCTCCACATTGTTTGCTGTCAGTGAATGAAAACGTTGTATGAATTAGAGGCCGAATGTTCAGATTGTTATCACGCTGAAGATTTATTATTAATGTATTGGCCCAGACAATCCTCTGTGAGCTAAATACTGCAGAAATCACTTTTACCTGTGTGTATATATCATGCACTGGATACAACGGCAGCAAAACCTCAGCTGTGAAGAGTTAGGTCTGTACAGGATTTTAGTTTCTGGATGTAAATGAAGACACAACATTCACTGACAGCAAAGATCTGACAGTTCTAGCACTAATTGTATTGCAAAGTTGTGATGATTTCACCATATGAATGAAGACAGATCCCAGAATCAGCGGATTTCCAGGATCCTTCTCCCAGCGATCGTCCGCTTCTCTCTCCCTGCACGCCGCCTTATTAATAGAGGGAAGTAATCCTCCTTATCTTCAGGGTTCACCGACATCATTAAACCGAGCGCAGATTACCAGTAATGGGATTAAGATTTCACACTCAATGTGTTAAACCATCAGAAGTTCAGAGGGCAAGAAATGGGAGATGATGCGCCAATGTGTACACAGCACCATGCCAGCAGAAAGCTGCGCATCACGTGGCCACCGAGTGCCATTATCTGTACCCACAGTGTCATTATCCTGTACCCCCAGTGTCTTATCCTGTACCCCCAGTGTCGTTATCCTGTACCCCCAGTGTCATTATCCTGTACCCCCAGTGTCATTATCCTGTACCCCCAGTGTCATCATCCTGTACCCCAGTGTCATTATCCTGTACCCCCCAGTGTCGTTATCCTGTACCCCCACTGTCGTTATCCTGTACCCCCAGTGTCATTATCCTGTACCCCCAGTGTCATTATCCTGTACCCCCAGTGTCATTATCCTGTACCCCCAGTGTCATTATCCTGTACCCCCCAGTGTCGTTATCCTGTACCCCCAGTGTCCCTTATCCTGTACCCCCAGTGTCATTATCCTGTACCCCCAGTGTCGTCATCCTGTACCCCAGTGTCGTTATCCTGTACCCCCCAGTGTCTTATCCTGTACCCCCACTGTCGTTATCCTGTACCCCCAGTGTCATTATCCTGTACCCCCCAGTGTCATTATCCTGTACCCCCAGTGCCATTATCCTGTACCCCCAGTGCCATTATCCTGTACCCCCAGTGTCCTTATCCTGTACCCCAGTGTCCATTATCCTGTACCCCGCCATTGTCATTATCCTGTACCCCCAGTGTCATTATCCTGTACCCCCAGTGTCATTATCCTGTACCCCCCAGTGTCATTATCCTGTACCCCCCAGTGTCATTATCCTGTACCCCCCAGTGTCATTATCCTGTACCCCCCAGTGTCATTATCCTGTACCCCCAGTGTCATTATGCTGTCCCCCCAGTGTCACTATCCTGTACCCCCCAGTGTCAGTGTCATTATCCTGTACCCCCAGTGTCATTATGCTGTCCCCCCCAGTGTCATTATGCTGTCCCCCCCCAGTGTCCATATCCTGTACCCCCAGTGTCATTATGCTGTCCCCCCCAGTGTCACTATCCGTACCCCTCCCCAGTGTCACTATCCTGTACCCCTCCCCAGTGTCCACTATCCTGTACCCCTCCCCAGTGTCACTATCCTGTACCCCCCCCAGTGTCACTATCCTGTACCCCTCCCCCCCCCATGCCACTATCCTCTCCCCCCCCCCAGTGCCATTATCTGCCTGTACCCTCCCAGTGTCATTATCCTCTACCCCCAGTGTTCACTATCCTGTACCCCCCATGCACTATCCTTGTAACCCCCCAGTGTCACTATCCGGTACCCCTCCCCCCCCCCCCAGTGTCATTATCCTGTCCCCCCCAGTGTCATTATCCTGTCCCCCCCCAGTGTCATTATCCTGTACCCCTCCCCAGTGTCATTATCGTGTGCCCCCCTCCCCCCAGTGCCAGTATCCTGTACCCCCCCCCCCCCCCCCCCCCCCCCAGTGCCAGTATCCTGTCCCGTCCCCCCCCCAGTGCCAGTATCCTGTACCCCCCCCAGTGCCATTATCCTGTACCCCAGTGTTTTCTTGTCGGTAATCCTCTGTATTTTCTTTGCCGATTCTTTATAGTGCTCATATCATCATGGTACAATGTTTTCCGTATCCACTGTACAGGGTCTGGCCCATCCTCTGTACCTTGTGGTCAGACCCCTGCTCTGTAGAGGAGACCCCTCTCTTGCCCTCGTCTCCCCCGGGGGCTGCGCTCGCCCCCCTCCCCCTTTGATCTGGGAGAGGTATTGTTTTCAAAAGAAACCGCAGGCGAACAATGGCGCAGTGAGATGAATGGGAAGAAGCAGATGAAGTCAGGTCCACACGTGCCCGGGGTCCTCGTCTCCACAGGAGGAATCCCTCTGATCTGAGACCCTCGCTCTGTTTATTTAAGATGACATTCACATAGTCAATCAGTTTAATAATTTATTTTCATTGCACTGAATAGATGCAGGTGCTTCTCCTGGGGGGGACGCACCGCGTGGATCAGCCCCTGGATTATAACCCCCAGGGCTGTATTATTACTGCCGCCCCATTATCTGGGCTGGAGAATAATCAGCAGAAGTAATGTGAGATGGTGCCGCTCCCCCAGGACGCCGCTCTGGACCGGTCAGGACCTGCGGAAAGCTGGGTGACCTCACACCGGCCGATCCCTGGGATCTTCACTACAAAATATCAAAGACAGATTGTATCAGGTCATCACAAATCTGTAATGGATCTTGTGATGCTGGTGAGACGCCGACTATTACCAGGATACAGGGAGCGAAAGCACAGAGAAGCCGCCGAATGTTAGAAGGAAAACACAAATTATTATTATTATTATTATTATTATTATTATTATTGCAGATGAAAAATGGGGTCTTGCTTGCTGTTTCGATTCACCCCCGAGTCCCGAACGATCTTCTCACATATCTAAGCATGTACATGTGTATATATATATATATATACACACCTTTCTATCTCCTCACATCTCTCCTATCTTGTCTTCTCTCTCATCTCTTCCCTCCTTTTCTCTTGTCTTTTGTTTCCTTCTCGTCTTTTGTCTTCTTGTGTTTTCTCTTTCTCGCTCGTCTCTGCCTTCCTTCTCTCGCTCGTCTTTGCCTTCCTTCTCTCGCTCGTCTTTGCCTTCCTTCTCTCGCTCGTCTTTGCCTTCCTTCTCTCGCTCGTCTCTGCCTTCCTTTTCTCGCTCGTCTCTGCCTTCCTTCTCTCGCTCGTCTCTGCCTTCCTTCTCTCGCTCGTCTCTGCCTTCCTTCTCTCGCTCGTCTCTGCCTTCCCTCTCTCGCTCGTCTCTGCCTTCCCTCTCTCGCTCGTCTCTGCCTTCCCTCTCTCGCTCGTCTCTGCCTTCCCTCTCTCGCTCGTCTCTGCCTTCCCTCTCTCGCTCGTCTCTGCCTTCCCTCTCTCGCTCGTCTCTGCCTTCCCTCTCTCGCTCGTCTCTGCCTTCCCTCTCTCGCTCGTCTCTGCCTTCCCTCTCTCGCTCGTCTCTGCCTTCCCTCTCTCTCTGGCTCGTCTCGTTCTCGCTCCCTCTCTGGCTCGTCTCGTTCTCGCTCCCTCTCTCGCTCGTCTCGTTCTCGCTCCCTCTCTCGCTCGTCCCGTTCTCGCTCCCTCTCTGGCTCGTCCCGTTCTCTCTCGCTCCCTCTCTGGCTCGTCCCGTTCTCTCTCGCTCCCTCTCTGGCTCGTCCCGTTCTCGCTCCCTCTCTGGCTCGTCCCGTTCTCTCTCTCTCCCTCTCTGGCTCGTCCCGTTCTCTCTCTCTCCCTCTCTGGCTCGTCCCGTTCTCTCTCTCTCCCTCTCTGGCTCGTCCCGTTCTCTCTCTCCTCCCTCTCTGGCTCGTCCCGTTCTCTCTCTCTCCCTCTCTGGCTCGTCCCGTTCTCTCTCTCTCCCTCTCTGGCTCGTCCCGTTCTCTCTCGCTCCCTCTCTGGCTCGTCCCGTTCTCTCTCGCTCCCTCTCTGGCTCGTCCCGTTCTCTCTCGCTCCCTCTCTGGCTCGTCCCGTTTCTCTCTCGCTCCCTCTCTGGCTCGTCCCGTTCTCTCTCGCTCCCTCTCTGGCTCGTCCCGTTCTCTCTCGCTCCCTCTCTGGCTCGTCCCGTTCTCTCTCTCTCCCTCTCTGGCTCGTCCCGTTCTCTCTCTCTCCCTCTCTGGCTCGTCCCGTTCTCTCTCGCTCCCTCTCTGGCTCGTCCCGTTCTCTCTCGCTCCCTCTCTGGCTCGTCCCGTTCTCTCTCGCTCCCTCTCTGGCTCGTCCCGTTCTCTCTCGCTCCCTCTCTGGCTCGTCTTCTCTATCCTCTCAATGTATATACATATAGGTCTCTAGCTCTCCATCCATCCATCCATCCCCACACTGGTTACTGGCAGGAGCCATGATTGTATCCTCTACAGTTGCAGCCTTCATGGACTCCTGTGTATCTCATCAGAGCTGTGTCCCCCGGGGCCCCGGGCGTCCATCTGTTATCTGAGCTCACTAATGAAGGTTTTTTCCCCTAGAACAATGTCACGTATTGATCTGAGTGTGATATCTGCACCTCGCCGTCCTCGGCTGCTATAAACCCAATGATACGAGCAGCCGCTGCACGGCCTATGGTGAAACGCCAAGAAGTGATCAGCAGCCGGTGAGATGCCGGATTATCAGGGGCTCTTAATGCTGAAATCTCTGCTGGAAGCTCAGAAGGGCCCCGCGTTGTCCTGATCAGTATGATGGCGTACAGTGAATGGGGCCCAGGGGTGTAACTACAGTGGGTGCAGGGGCTACAATGGCACCCGGGCCCTGGAGCCTAGGGGCCCCTTTGTTTCTATGAAAAGACCAATACTACTAAATACCTGCAATAATTGGGGTCCCGTTCGAGGTACTGGATAATAAAACAGATGTGTCTATATTATAAAATACATATAAAGGGACTCGCGATTCTGACGTTTCGCTGTAGTGTCACAACTCACGGTGTTGTACACGCGAAACGCGTCAGAATTGTGAGTCCCTTTTGTGGATTGGTTTTTATATGGACACAAAAATTAGTTTTTCTTTGTACCTTTTTGTCCAAATTCTTTCTTTTTTACCTTTTCTTAGAGACATTAACCATTTATGTCCATCTCTGATTATAGCGGATTTCTCTGCTCACAGCCAAAGCTGCAATGTCATCGATCTCAGCAGTAAGGAGCGCACGGCCTCATCGGTCAGAATTAGGAGCGCAGCTCCTGCTGCCTCTGCACCTTGCTACAGATGGAGCAGACCTTCTTCTGCTGTCTCCTTTGTTGTGTATTGATTATTCCTGTCTGGGGTGAAGTCTCCATGTTATTATAGGCAACGATGACCCCGGGCACAATAAATATTATCATCCAGAGGCCAAACATGATCTATTCTGTGAGGTTACTGTGTATTACAGCAGTACTCCTCGCTCCTCATGTACGGTGGTGGTCTGCCACTGCACGGTCCGGCCGTGCTGGGAGTTGTAGTTACCATAAACCTCCAATTCCTGAGCAGACCATTATCCTGCCTTCCCTATCTTTAGCCATTATCTGTCCCCCAACACCCCCCCCCCCCCTCCCCTCTGTGTTCCTGAAAAGATAGGGCATGGCTCACTATATCCCTTACCTTTTGTAACTCTGGACTCTAGGAAAGCTGGGTGATTACTGGTGTGACTCCTGGAGACCAGGAAAGAAGTGTGGCTCCATCCCTAACCTTTCTATCTCTAAACTCTAGGAAAGCTGGATGACCACCAGTATGATTCCGAGAGGCTGGAAAGATGAGTATGGCTCACTAATGTCCCCTAGCTGTGTATCTCTGAATCCTAGGAAAGCTGGGTGAACAGTAGTATGACTTTTGATAGACCGGAAACAACAGTATGGCTCCATCCCTTACTTGTGTATCTCTGGACTCTAGGAAAGCTGGGTGACCATCAGTATGTTCAGAGGCTGGAAAGAGGAGTATGGCTTGCTACATCGCTTACCTTTTGTTTTTCTGGACTCTAGGAAAGCTGGGTGACCACCAGTATGGCTCTCTACGTCCCTTACCCTCTTGTCCCTGGACTATCTGCAAGCTGAGTGACTGCCTCCATGAGATCTGTTATGAGGGCCCTATTCCACAGTTACTGAGACTTACAGCTCTTTTTCTTTCCGTGCAGTTGACTGCTCTTCTAATGAAGCCTTATTTGCTGGTGTGAACGGAGCCTGAGATGTAGGCTGCCAGACTATCACACACATTTAAAGGATTCAATATAAATAAATGGGGAATTATAAAATTGTCTCTTAGCGGATTATAATGGCGATAAGAGGAGGCGGCTGGGGCTCGCGTGGAGGCGGCGAGGCGGCTGGGGCTCGCGGCGAGGCGGCTGGGGCTCGCGTGGAGGCGGCGAGGCGGCTGGGGCTCGCGTGGAAGCGGCGAGTCGGCTGGGGCTCGCGTGGAGGCGGCGAGGCGGCTGGGGCTCGCGTGGAGGCGGCGAGGCGGCTGGGGCTCGCGTGGAGGCGGCGAGGCGGCTGGGGCTCGCGTGGAGGCGGCGAGGCGGCTGGGGCTCGCGTGGAGGCGGCGAGGCGGCTGGGGCTCGCGTGGAGGCGGCGAGGCGGCTGGGGCTCGCGTGGAGGCGGCGAGGCGGCTGGGGCTCGCGTGGAGGTGGCGAGGCGGCTGGGGCTCGCGTGGAAGCGGCGAGTCGGCTGGGGCTCGCGTGGAAGCGGCGAGTCGGCTGGGGCTCGTGTGGAGCCGGCTGGGGCTCGCATGGAGGCGGCTGGGGCTCACTTGGAGGCTGCTGGGCCTCACTTGGAGGCTGCTGGGCCTCGTGTGGAGCGGCTGGGGCTCACTTGGAGGCTGCTGGGCCTCGTGTGGAGGCGGTTGGGGCTCGCGGCTGGGCCTCGTGTGGAGGCGGTTGGGGCTCGCGGCTGGGCCTCGTGTGGAGGCGGCGAAGCTGCTGGTGCTCGCGTGGAGGCGGTTGGGGCTCGCGGCTGGGCCTCGTGTGGAGGCGGCTGGGGCTCACGTGGAGGCTGCTGGGGCTCGTGTGGAGGCGGCTGGGGCTCGCGTGGAAGCGGCGAGGCGGCTGGGGCTCACGTGGAGGCTGCTGGGGCTCACGTGGAGGCTGCTGGGCCTCGCGTGAAGGCGGCGAGGCGGCTGGGGCTCGCGTGGAAGCGGCGAGGCGGCTGGGGCTCACGTGGAGGCTGCTGGGCCTCACGTGGAGGCTGCTGGGCCTCGTGTGGAGGCGGTTGGGGCTCGCGGCTGGGCCTCGTGTGGAGGCGGCGAAGCTGCTGGTGCTCGCGTGGAGGCGGCTGGGCCTCGTGTGGAGGTCAGAGGTGGGACGCAGACGTTCACACCATCATATTCCACATGTTACGCCGCGCTCTGATGAAATCTACAGCACGACCCTCTGATACCTGCAGAGGTCAACTCATCTTCCCAGAAATTCAATTACATGGAGGGAACATGGTGACCTGCTGACAAGACGCTTCTCCTCCGAGGTGACGCCTGAGGCTGCTCCTCTGCAGGGGTCTGTGGGGGTCTTACAATATGTCACATGTGGGTGCACACCTGTCGTGTCCGGCTGACGTTCCTGTGTTGAGTAGGCGCCTCTTCAGAATAATGCTAGGAGTTGTAGTTCATCCCCAGCCGGCGGCGGCCGCTCTGTTCACTTTACAGAATATCCTCCGCCTGCAGAATGAGGATTGTTCCTCTGATGTGCGCAGATGACGCCCATTATATCTATGGATGAAACAAGAGGGAGGGAAAAATTGCCCTTAAGTCGTTTATTCGGGAAGCGATTGATACATGGGGGGGGGGATGATGCTTGTTGCCGTGGTGACAGCACTGATACTTTGTAACATGAGGTTGATTTCTGAACATTCCTCCCTGCCAGGAGAACAATGCGGACGATGTGGACAATGTGTGACGCGCCCACAACATGGTGCAAGAAATGTTACAGAAACACCAGAAGATCAGCGATCGCTCAGTGTAATGTCTGTGCTGGGGATCGACTGATGGGACACAATAGTTATTAACCGCGGGTGAAAATGTCATTACTGACAGAAAACAATTTTATAAGAAGCCAATTTTAGGCAAATGCTCAATGTGTGATCAGTGCCAGACAGGTCATCAGGAGAAGGGCACCCCGACAATCAGTGCCAGGCCGGTCACCAGGAGAAGGGCACCCCAACAATCAGTGCCAGACCGGTCATCAGGAGAAGGGCACCCCGACAATCAGTGGCAGACCGGTCATCAGAAGAAGGGCACCCCGACAATCAGTGCCAGACCAGTCATCAGGAGAAGGGCACCCCGACAATCAGTGCCAGCCGGTCACCAGGAGAAGGGCACCCCAACAATCAGTGCCAGACCGGTCATCAGAGAAGGGCACCCCGACAATCAGTGGCAGACCGGTCATCAGAGAAGGGCACCCCGACAATCAGTGCCAGACCAGTCATCAGGAGAAGGGCACCCCGACAATCAGTGCCAGACCGGTCATCAGGAGAAGGGCACCCCAACAATCAGTGCCAGACCGGTCATCAGGAGAAAGGCACCCCGACAATCAGTGCCAGACCGGTCATCAGGAGAAGGGCACCCCAACAATCAGTGCCAGACCGGTCACCAGAAAAGGGCACCCCGACAATCAGTGCCAGACCGGTCATCATGAGAAGGGCACCCCGACAATCAGTGCCAGAACGGTCACAGAAGAAGGGCACCCCGACAATCGGTGCCAGACAGGTCATCAGGAGAAGGGCACCCCGACAATCAGTGCCAGACAGGTCATCAGGAGAAGGGCGCCCCGACAATCCGTGCCAGACCGGTCTTTCTTAAAGGCGTCTATGGTGGCACCACAGTGGCCCTTGTTTTTGTCATCGTGTAGATTATATGAGAGATAAGGCGCCAGTTCAGGGGTCGTTCTGGATTTGCTGGCGGCCCTTCCGCAGCTGGAGCAGCTCTTGGTTCCCCAGAATTCGCAGCGCGGCGGTGCGTCACTGCAGACTCCTCTACAATCCTTTCAATTAACCTAATTGGACTCGGTGCGTCCTTCATCCGGATCCTCAGCGCTTAATGCACAGAATTAAACTCATGTTTCTCTGTCACGACGATGAAATTTCACTTGCACGGAATTTGCCGGGAAAGCGACAATCTTATTAATCACTTTTTGGAGGTCCTGATCCCTGACAGCGCGGCGTCCGCGGATGGAGCAAGCGCCATTTGTTTTAATGAACAATTATATTGTAGGCACAAAGCCGTATCTGCTGCACGGCGACAGCGGCGGACGAAATAATTCAATTTATTACAGTACAAGAGACTGATATAATGAAAAGGGGGCACCAAGAAATAGCTACACTGGAGGGGATCAGCTACACTGAGGGGATGAAATCTGCTGCACTAGAGGGGATCAGCTACACTAGAGGGGATCAGCTACACTGGAGGAGGATCAGCTACACTGAAGGGGATCAGCTACACTGGAGGGGATCAGCTACACTGAAGGGGATCAGCTACACTGGAGGGGATCAGCTACACTGGAGGGGACAAAATCTGCTACACTGGAGGGGATCAGCTACACTGAAGGGAGGAAATCTGCTACACTGGAGGGGATCAGCTACACTGAAGGGATGAAATCTGCTACACTAGAGGGGATCAGCTACACTAGAGGGGATCAGCTACACTGAAGGGATGAAATCTGCTACACTAGAGGGGATCAGCTACACTGAAGGGAGGAAATGCTGCACTGGAGGGGATCAGCTACACTGAGGGGATCAGCTACACTAGAGGGGACAAAATCTGCTACAATAGAGGGGATCAGCTACACTAGAGGGGATCAGCTACACTGAAGGGAGGAAATCTGCTACACTAGAGGGGATCAGCTACACTGAAGGGAGGAAATCTGCTTCACTGGAGGGGATCAGCTACACTGAGGGGATCAGCTACACTAGAGGGGACAAAATCTGCTACAATAGAGGGGATCAGCTACACTGAGGGATGAAATCTGCTGCACTAGAGGGGATCAGGTACACTGAAGGGAGGAAATCTGCTACACTGGAGGGGATCAGGTACACTGAAGGGATGAAATCTGCTACACTAGAGGGGATCAGCTACACTAGAGGAGATCAGCTACACTGAAGGGAGGAAATCTGCTACACTGGAGGGGATCAGGTACACTGAAGGGATGAAATCTGCTACACTAGAGGGGATCAGCTACACTAGAGGAGATCAGCTACACTGAAGGGAGGAAATCTGCTACACTAGAAAGGATCAGCTACACTGAAGGGAGGAAATCTGCTGCACTGGATTGGATCAGCTACACTGAGGGGATCAGCTACACTAGAGGGGACAAAATCTGCTACAATAGAGGGGATCAGCTACACTGAGGGGATCAGCTACACTGAAGGGAGGAAATCTGCTACACTGGAGGGGATCAGCTACACTGAAGGGAAGAAATCTGCTACACTGGAGGGGATCAGCTACACTGAAGGGATGAAATCTGCTACACTAGAGGGGATCAGCTACACTAGAGGGGATCAGCTACACTGAAGGGAGGAAATCTGCTACACTGGAGGGGATCAGCTACACTGAAGGGATGAAATCTGCTGCACTAGAGGGGATCAGCTACACTGAAGGGAGGAAATCTGCTGCACTGGAGGGATCAGCTACACTGAGGGGATCAGCTACACTAGAGGGGACAAAATCTGCTACAATAGAGGGGATCAGCTACACTAGAGGGGATCAGCTACACTGAAGGGAGGAAATCTGCTTCACTGGAGGGGATCAGCTACACTGAGGGGATCAGCTACACTAGAGGGGACAAAATCTGCTACAATAGAGGGGATCAGCTACACTGAGGGGATGAAATCTGCTGCACTAGAGGGGATCAGCTACACTGAAGGGAGGGGATCAGCTACACTAGAGGGGATCAGCTACACTGAAGGGAGGAAATCTGCTACACTGGAGGGGATCAGCTACACTGAAGGGATGAAATCTGCTGCACTGGATTGGATCAGCTACACTGAGGGGATCAGCTACACTAGAGGGGACAAAATCTGCTACAATAGAGGGGATCAGCTACACTGAGGGGATCAGCTACACTGAAGGGAGGAAATCTGCTGCACTGGAGGGGATCAGCTACACTAGAGGGGACAGAATCTGCTACACTGAGGGGATCAGCTACACTGAGGGGATCAGCTACACTAGAGGGGATCAGCTACACTGAGGGGATGAAATCTGCTGCACTAGAGGGGATCAGCTACACTGAGGGGATGAAATCTGCTACCCTAGAGGGGATCAGCTACACTAGAGGGGACAAAATCTGCTACATAGAGGGGATCAGCTACACTAGAGGGGATCAGCTACACTGAAGGGAGGAAATCTGCTGCACTGGAGGGGATCAGCTACACTGAGGGGATCAGCTACACTAGAGGGGACAAAATCTGCTACAATAGAGGGGATCAGCTACACTAGAGGGGATCAGCTACACTGAAGGGAGGAAATCTGCTACACTGGAGGGGATCAGCTACACTGAAGGGAGGAAATCTGCTTCACTGGAGGGGATCAGCTACACTGAGGGGATCAGCTACACTAGAGGGGACAAAATCTGCTACAATAGAGGGGATCAGCTACACTGAGGGGATGAAATCTGCTGCACTAGAGGGGATCAGCTACACTGAAGGGAGGGGATCAGCTACACTAGAGGGGATCAGCTACACTGAAGGGAGGAAATCTGCTACACTGGAGGGGATCAGCTACACTGAAGGGATGAAATCTGCTGCACTAGAGGGGATCAGCTACACTGAAGGGAGGAAATCTGCTTCACTGGAGGGGATCAGCTACACTGAGGGGATCAGCTACACTAGAGGGGACAAAATCTGCTACAATAGAGGGGATCAGCTACACTGAGGGGATCAGCTACACTGAAGGGATGAAATCTGCTGCACTAGAGGGGATCGGCTACACTGAAGGGAGGAAATCTGCTGCACTGGAGGGGATCAGCTACACTGAGGGGATCAGCTACACTAGAAGGGATCAGCTACACTGAGGGGATGAAATCTGCTGCACTAGAGGGGATCAGCTACACTGAGAGGATGAAACCTGCTACCCTAGAGGGGATCTGCTGCACTGAGGGGACAAAATCTGCTAGACTGAAGGGGATCTGCTACACTAAAGGGATGAAATCTGCTAAACTGCAGGGGTTCTCTACTACACTGAGGCTACAAAATCTGCTATACTGGAGGGGGATCTGCTACACTAGAGGGGATCTACTAAACTGGGGATAAAATGTGCTACACTGGAAGGGGAGACCAGTAGGGAATCTTTTGTCTGCTTTGCTGGCAGGGGAGGGGACGATCATGAATGATCTTACTTATTGGGGGGAAGACTTGGGCAATCAGGTCCTTGACATACGGCCTCCAGTTCTCTGTTTGTGGCCCCAGGAGCTGCACTCATATTCCAGTTTCTTAGTTTATTTATTCCTGAGTATCTGGATGGCTCTCTTGTCCCCTGTGCAGCTGCTCCAGGGGCTGTCGGTGATGTCTTGGCCTCTAGATGGCGCTCTTGTCCCCGGTGCTGCTCCAGGGGCTGTCGGTGATGTCTTGGCCTCTAGATGGCGCTCTTGTTCCCGGTGCTGCTCCAGGGGCTGTCGGTGATGTCTTGTCCTCTGGATCGCGCTCTTGTCCCCTGTGCAGCTGCTCCAGGGGTTGTCTGCGGTGTCTTGGCCTCTGGATGGCGCTCTTGTTCCTGGTGCAGCTGCACCAGGGGTTGTCTGGGATGTCTTGGCCTCTGGATGGCGCTCTTGTCCCCGGTGCAGCTCCTGCATGGGTTGTCTGCGGTGTCTTGGCCTCTGGATGGCGCTCTTGTCCCCTGTGCAGCTGCTCCAGGGGTTGTCTGCGGTGTCTTGGCCTCTGGATGGCGCTCTTGTCCCCGGTGCAGCTGCTCCAGGGGTTGTCTGCGGTGTCTTGGCCTCTGGATGGCGCTCTTGTCCCCGGTGCAGCTGCTCCAGGGGTTGTCTGTGATGTCTTGTCCTCTGGATGGCGCTCTTGTCCCCGGTGCAGCTGCTCCAGGGTTGTCTGCGGTGTCTTGGCCTCTGGATGGCGCTCTTGTCCCCGGTGCAGCTGCTCCAGGGGCTGTCGTTGATGTCTTGGCCTCTGGATGGCGCTCTTGTCCCCGGTGCAGCTGCTCCAGGGGCTGTCGTTGATGTCTTGGCCTCTGGATGGCGCTCTTGTCCCCTGTGCAGCTGCTCCAGGGGCTGTCGGTGATGTCTTGGCCTCTAGATGGCGCTCTTGTCCCCGGTGCTGCTCCAGGGGCTGTCGGTGATGTCTTGGCCTCTAGATGGCGCTCTTGTTCCCGGTGCTGCTCCAGGGGCTGTCGGTGATGTCTTGTCCTCTGGATCGCGCTCTTGTCCCCTGTGCAGCTGCTCCAGGGGTTGTCTGCGGTGTCTTGGCCTCTGGATGGCGCTCTTGTCCCCGGTGCAGCTGCACCAGGGGTTGCCTGTGATGTCTTGGCCTCTGGATGGCGCTCTTGTTCCTGGTGCAGCTGCACCAGGGTTGTCTGGGATGTCTTGGCCTCTGGATGGCGCTCTTGTCCCCGGTGCAGCTCCTGCATGGGTTGTCTGCGGTGTCTTGGCCTCTGGATGGCGCTCTTGTCCCCTGTGCAGCTGCTCCAGGGTTGTCTGCGGTGTCTTGGCCTCTGGATGGCGCTCTTGTCCCCGGTGCAGCTGCTCCAGGGGTTGTCTGCGGTGTCTTGGCCTCTGGATGGCGCTCTTGTCCCCGGTGCAGCTGCTCCAGGGGTTGTCTGTGATGTCTTGTCCTCTGGATGGCGCTCTTGTCCCCGGTGCAGCTGCTCCAGGGGCTGTCGGTGATGTCTTGGCCTCTGGATGGCGCTCTTGTCCCCGGTGCAGCTGCTCCAGGGGCTGTCGGTGATGTCTTGGCCTCTGGATGGCGCTCTTGTCCCCGGTGCAGCTGCTCCAGGGGCTGTCGTTGATGTCTTGGCCTCTGGATGGCGCTCTTGTCCCCGGTGCAGCTGCTCCAGGGGCTGTCGTTGATGTCTTGGCCTCTGGATGGCGCTCTTGTCCCCGGTGCAGCTGCTCCAGGGGCTGTCGTTGATGTCTTGGCCTCTAGATGGCACTCTTGTCCCCGGTGCAGCTGCACCAGGGTTGTCTGGGATGTCTTGGCCTCTGGATGGCGCTCTTGTCCCCGGTGCCGATGCTCCAGGGGTTGTCTGGGGTGTCTTGGCCTCTGGATGGCGCTCTGCCCTGAGGTGCGGAGCTGGTGGAGTCAAGCCTATATCATTATTTGTCAGATTTTGCCATTCATGGATCTGTAAGATCGGGCGACATTCCTTGTTATACCACCAGCGACTCTCACCTCAGGTGGCGCCCCCTGTGTCTAGGAGGAGGAAGACATCCAGAGTTTTGTATGGGGGGCTGTCAGTGGAGAGTGTCCTTGCTGGGGGCTTCTTACTGTCTATGGGGGGGGGCTGTATACATTGGGCTCATGCCATTTGTAGCTGAGACTTATGCCGGAGCCGTCTGCCCCCCATGAGGGGGTAATGTCAGCACCCCCATGTCATCACATCACCCCTCTGATGGCTGCAGATCTCTCATTAGCTAAGTGGATAATTTGTCCATCAGACGATTGTGGACAGATGTGCGGTGACCGGGCCTGGCCATAGGGTGGAGGTGACCCCCGGGGCGGCAGATGTCCCTGCGCGGGGCGAGGTCAGACGCTTCTCCTGACAATGAAAATTAATGAAAATGCATCTGTCAAGTGCAACACAAAGCAACATGTGAGGATTTACATGGGACTGCTGCCTCCCACCTGATGTCATATGTGAGATCAGACTGTACAACTGGCGCTTACATTCAGCGTGTGAGGGGTTAATGTTGCCCATCACATGATTTCCAGTGCCCCCTTATGTATCAGGAGGGTCTGTACCCCCCTCCCCTGAGGATCATGGGGATCAGGCCGTGTAGTGACCACCTGCCGCCATCAGGGGGCGTCACTGAGCGGCACAGGAAGGAGATGATTATAAATAAAAGAAAAATCCCAATTCTGGGGAATTTGTCCTCCTCGGACAGGGCGGCCCTCCCCACCGCCTAATATCAGGGGGGGGCAGCTAAATAATTAACATCTGTCCAGAAGAAGGCGCCGCTTGATTAATAAGGTTTTTCTAACGTGTCACCTCCTAAATGAAAGTCATGAATCTTCTCCTAAACTGTGGAGAATCCTCAGCAAACAGCAACCCCGAATAAATCATCAACCATCAGCGGCAAGACAGATGGGTCTGTGTGCGGAGATAGCAAGGGAGTAATCTGAGGGCCAGGGGGGGGCAACGAGGGCTGGGGGTGCCAGCGGGAGGGAGGGGGGGGGGGGCAACGAGGGCTGGGGGTGCCAGCGGGAGGGGGGGGGGGTCAACGAGGGCTGGGGGTGCCAGCGAGGGCAGGGGCTATATGTCTGATTGTATTACATTGGGGTGCGGTGTTAGAATGTCTTTACTGGTACTCTGATAATGGGGGGTGATGTAATGGGGGGGTACTCTGATGGGGGGTACTCTGATAATGGGGGTGATGTAATGGCGGGGTACTCTGATAATGGGGGTGATGTAACGGGGTGGTCCTCTGATAGATGGGGGAGATGTAATGGGGCTGCTCTGATAGATGGGGGTGATGACCCTGACTCTATATCTTGTGTCTTTTGTCCTGCAGTCCTGAGGGATGACTTCCGTCAGGCTCCCAGTGACGTGGTGGTGGCAGCAGGAGAGCCGGCGGTGATGGAGTGCATCCCACCCAGGGGCCACCCGGAGCCCACCATATCCTGGAAGAAGGAGAACATCCGCATCAGTGACAAGGACGAGCGCATCACGGTAAGACCCTGGGGCCTCGGGGCCCGCAGACTATATACATATATAAAGTGGGTACGGAAAGTATTCACACCCCTTTATCATTTTCACTCTGTTTCATTGCAGACATTTGGTAAATTCAAAAAAGTTCATTTTTTCCCGTCATTAATGTGCCCTGTGCCCCCACCTACACTGGAAAATACAGAAATGTAGATATTTGTGCAAATTTATTAAAGAAAAGCTGAAATTCTCCCATGGTGAGAAGTATTCAGCCCCTTTGCTCAGTGTTGAGTATTTGCACCTTTGGAGCTAGTACAGCCATGAGTCTTCTTGGGAATGATGCAGTTTCCCTCTGGATTTGGGGATCCTCTCATTCTTCCTTGCAGATCCTCTCCGGTGCCGTCAGGTTGGATGGTGAACGTTGGTGGAGTCATTTTCAGGTCTCTCCAAAGATGCTCCATTGGGTTTAGGTCCGGGCTCTGGCTGGGCCGGTCAGGAATGGGCACAGAGTTGTGGTGAAGCCGCTCCTTTGTTATCTTAGCTGTGGCTTAGGGTCATTGTCTTGTTGGAAGGTGAAGCTTCAGCCAAGTCTGAGGTCCAGAGCTCTGGAAGAGGCTTTCACCCTGGAGATCTCTGTACTTGGCCGCATTCATGCTTCCTTCAATTGTAACCAGTCGTCCTGTCCCTGCAGCTGAACCCCCCCATAGCATGATGCTGCCTCCAGCCGTCCTGTCCCTGCAGCTGAACCCCCCCATAGCATGATGCTGCCTCCAGCCGTCCTGTCCCTGCAGCTGAACCCCCCCATAGCATGATGCTGCCTCCAGCCGTCCTGTCCCTGCAGCTGAACCCCCCCCATAGCATGATGCTGCCTCCACCATGTCTCACTGTTGGGATGGTGTTGGGCAGGTGATGAGCGGTGCCTGGTTTTCTCCACCGCTCAGAATTATCACCAAAAGGTTCTCTCTTCGTCTCATCAGAGCAGAGAATCTTCTTCCTCATAGTCTGGGATCCTTCATGTGTTTTCTTGTAATCTCTATGCGGCTTTCCTATGTCTTGCACTGAGGAGAGGCTTCCGTCAGGTCGCTCTGCCATAAAGGCTGCAGTGATAGGTGACTTTGTGGAACTTTCTCCATCTCCCTCCTGCATCTCTGGAGCTCAGCCACAGTGATCCTGGGGATCTTCTTTACCTCTCACCAAGGCTCTTCTCCCACGATTGCTCAGTTTGGCTGGATGCCAGGTTTAGGAAGACTTCTGGTGGTCCCAAACTTCTGCCATTTAAGGATTATGGAGGCCACTGTGCTCTTAGGAACCTTGAGTACTGCAGAAATTCTCTTGTAACCTTGGCCAGATCTGTGCCTTGCCACAATTCTGTCTCTGAGCTCATTGGGCAGTTCCTTTGACCTCATGATTCTCACTTGGTGTGACATGCACTGTGAGCTGTGAGGTCTTGTATAGACAGGTGTGCGCCTTTCCAAATCAAGTCCTATCAGTTTAATTAAACACAACTGGACTCCAATGAAGGAGTAGAACCATCTCAAGGAGGATCACAAGGAAATGGACATCATGTGACTTTAATATGAGAGTCTGAGCAAAGGGGCTGAATACTTATCATCAATACTGAGCAAAGGGCTGAATACTTATCATCAATACTGAGCAAAGGGGCTGAATACTTATCATCAATACTGAGCAAAGGGCTGAATACTTATCATCAATACTGAGCAAAGGGGCTGAATACTTATGACCAGGTGATATTTCAGTTTTTCTTTTTCAATAAATGTGCACATGGGAGGCAGACAATACATTAATGAGAAGAAAACAAACTTTTTTTGAATTTACCAAATGGCTGCAATGAAACAAAGAGAGAAAAATGTAAAGGGGTGTGAATACTTTCTGTATCCCCTGTGTACATATATATATAATCCATACACATACCTGGGAGGAGTCTCAATGTTTTGTTTCTCATTTATCTTTTTATTTCAGATTCGGGGAGGAAAACTGATGATTTCTAACACCAGAAAGACGGACGCCGGGATGTACGTGTGTGTGGCGACCAACATGGTGGGCGAGCGAGACAGCGAGCCGGCGCAGCTGGTGGTGTTCGGTACGTTGGTGCAGGATGGTGGAGCGAGATGTGTCGGGAAGCGACTCCACCGGGGAGAGCGAAGCACAGACAGGTGGAGGGGGAGGACGGAGAGAAGAACACAGACAGGTGGAGGAGGACTGAGAGGAGCACAGACAGATGGAGGAGGAGGATGGAGAGAAGAGCAGACAGGTGGAGGAGGAGGACGGAGAGAAGAACACAGACAGGTGGAGGAGGACTGAGAGGAGCACAGACAGATGGAGGAGGAGGACGGAGAGAAGAGCAGACAGGTGGAGGAGGAGGACGGAGAGAAGAGCACAGGCAGGTGGAGGAGTTGGACGGAGAGAAGAGCAGACAGGTGGAGGAGGAGAACGGAGAGAGGAGCACAGACAGGTGGAGGAGGAGGACGGAGAGAGAGAGCACAGACAGGTGGAGGAGGAGGACGGAGAGAGGAGCACAGACAGGTGGAGGAGGAGGACGGAGAGAGGAGCACAGACAGATGGAGGAGGAGGACGGAGAGAGGAGCACAGACAGGTGGAGGAGGAGGACGGAGAGAGGAGCACAGACAGGTGGAGGAGGAGGACGGAGAGAAGAGCACAGTCAGGTGGAGGGGAGGACGGAGGGCACAGCATAGACAGGTGGAGGAGGAATACAGAGAGAAGAGCACAGTCAGATGGAGGGGGAGGACGGAGGATGCAGCATAGACAGGTGGAGGAAGACGATGGAGGATTATCCTGAAAGTCACAGTCCTGACGCCTCTGATGGGAACAACACCCCCCAATTAACCCTCGCCACCCAGGCATTGTCATACTCTCCAACACCCCCAGAATATTCTGTATATTTATATGTTGAGCTTCAGTCATTTTGGGGTGACCTGTGTTTCTTTCCCCGCAGAGCGTCCTACATTCCTGAGACGACCCATAAACCAGGTGGTCTTAGCGGATGATGTTGTGGATTTTCAGTGCGAGGTTCAGGGGGACCCGATGCCCACCGCTCGCTGGCGGAAAGAAGAGGGCGAGCTGCCCCGGGGAAGGTGAATATCGCAGCAATCATTCATCTATTTATCACCTACATGATTTATTCAGATCTTCAGCCTCTATATTTTAGAGTCCCCCTCCACAATGAGCCTCGGTTCTTGCAGCCTTTGTATAATCTTCTTTTTCTTAGAGTTTGTCAGTGATTGTAGCTGTTCCCACAGAGACTATGCTGCGGTGTAAAGCATGGAGGACAGAACAGCAGCTTAAGTCTTTGTAGAGTCAGGAATTGTATATTATAGACTTTGAGACATTGCTGCAGAACTGGAGTCAGTGATCACAGCTGTCCACACAATGGAGCAGAGCTGCAGTGTAAAGCATCGGAGAGATACAGGTTACATGTTTGCACTAATGAAACAGAGCTGGAGAGAACACGGGGGTGATCAGCGTCACCAGGGGCTGCGTGCTTAGATACATAGCTGGATAAACAGGAGGGTATAATAGCGAATATCAAGAACTGATACAAAATGTCACATGAATCCAAGCCCTGGGACGTAGAGTACACCCGGGTACATGAAACGCTCCGGACTGGAGCCACAAGCAGAGACCAGTCCAGCACAGTCTGTCAGCTTCTCCCCGCTGCAGGTGATGGGCAGGTCTCTCCTATGTGTGCTAAGTAAGAGACCTGTCAATCACCTGGAGCTGCTGCCAGGGGCCACAGAGGACAAGTCTTCTCTCTCCCTATGGGCCCCTGATGGATCTTCTTACTATATTTTTTCTCAAACATTGGACGTCCCTGGCCGTAATCATGCCGCCCGCAGGTCCGGGAGCGGGAATCCGGAAACAGGGTCCCTACAATGTGATGGTGAATGCTGGAGATGGAGCTCAGCTGCAATACACTGTCACACTGATATCTGTATGACGTGTAGAGAGGATAGAGAGGATATCCACACAGTGTGTTCTGATCTGCGATACATTGTTACACTGATATCTGTATGACGTGTAGAGAGGATAGAGAGGGATATCCACACCGTGTTCTTATCTGCGATACACTGTCACACTGATATCTGTATGACGTGTAGAGAGGATAGAGAGGGATGTCCACACCGTGTTCTGATCTGCGATACATTGTTACACTGATATCTGTATGACGTGTAGAGAGGATAGAGAGGGATATCCACACCGTGTTCTTATCTGCGATACATTGTCACACTGATATCTATATGACGTGTAGAGAGGATAGAGAGGGATATCCACACAGTGTTCTGATCCGCGATACATTGTCACACTGATATCTGTATGACGTGTAGAGGGTAAAGAGGATAGAGAGGATATCCATACAATGTGTTCTGACCGTGATACATTGTCACACTGATATCTATATGACATGTAGAGGGTAAAGAGGATAGAGCGGTTATCCATACAATGTTTTCTGAGCCACGATACATTGTGACACTGATATCTGTATGACGTGTAGAGAGGATAGAGAGGATATCCGCACTGTCTTCTGAGCTGTGATACATTGTTACACTGATATCTGTATAGAGCGGATATCCACACTGTTTTCTGAGCCGTGATACATTGTTACACTGATACCTGTGATTTGTAGATATGAGATTCGCGGTGACAGCACGCTGCGGATCTCCCGGGTGGCGGCGGAGGACGAGGGGACGTACACCTGCATCACCGAGAACAGTGTCGGCAAATCCGAGGCCTCGGGCTCCCTGAGCGTCCACGGTAAGAGCCTTATATCCTGGGGTCTGACCCCGCGCCATAAGTATTAACCCCCGAGGTGCCGACCATGCCACCCACCAGTGTAATCCAGTCATACGGCCATAGTGTGTAGCTCGGTGTTTCATGCGCTGTGTACTCATCTCATGCTTTCTTTTATTTCATGTGTGTTCACCTCGCTCCAGTTGGTCCATTCTGTAAGTATCCATCTCATCTCATGTCATGTGGGGGGGTCCGGTCACTGAGGTTTCTGTATTCTGTGTATCCGGAGGTATCTAGGTGTCAGGTTTATTTCTAGCTTGTTTTATGCCCGTTCATAAATGTAGACCCGATCCCTTATAATCTAGGCAGGATGTGTTCATCCAGAGCTTTCTGGTTCATGAATATAATGCTGAAGCCGCAGTGAAGACTGACAGTGCACAGGTGATTTTACCTAATAATTCCCGTGATGGCTGCCATTGTCGGTATTTCTGTTCTATGGTGTATGCCGGCCCTTATCAGCCACAACCCTCGAGGGCCGAGCGCTCAGTGCTGATGTCCTTTATTAATCACCTTCGGGTCCTGTAAAGGTTTATCAGATTTGGATTTCTACAACCCAAATGATTGTTTCTCCTGCCCCCCCCCCCCCCCCCCCCCCCCTGGTCGACGTTGCTTCCCCCTGACCGATGGTGAAACGATAAACCGCAGCGGAGCTTTGTGGGGCTCGTTACCGGACACGAGCATAAAGCCGGGGCTGAGTAATATATGACGTGCTGCACCTGAGGAGGTGTGCGTCCACCATTATTTACACTGCAGCGTGGATCTCTGGCATAATGTGATACAGTGTAATAGGGGATGAGTCCTGAGGACTATTGTTATTACTGAGCAGCAGAACATGGGCCATAAAATATCCGATATTTAGTGTTGGGTTTCTGTGGATGAAGATGACTTGTCAGGACGGTTCACATCACCCCGCGCCGTCCCCCGCCCCCGGCCACATAATCAATACCGAGCCGATCAATTCTCATGGTCATTAGAATGAAATCTGCAGAAATGACCGGGGCTGAGAGCTGCGCCACAATCTCCAGGGGTATTGTGAATCTCAGCAAGTGTATCTAAGCCTGCCAAGTGTGATAAATAAACTGCTCAGTTGTGTCTCTGAGCCTATCTAGTGTGATACTGTACAGCAAACTGTTGTATCTAATCCGATCACCTGTGATACTGTATTCTGTATGGATGTATCTAATCTTGTCGTTTGAATGAGCTGTGTATCTAATCCTCTCTGTGTGATACTGTCTGCTGAGCTGTGTATCTAATCCTCTCCTGTGTGATACTGTCTGCTGAGCTGTGTATCTAATCCTATCCTGTGTGATACTGTCTGCTGAGCCGTGTATCTAATTCTATCCTGTGTGATACTGTCTGCTGAGCTGTGTATCTAATCCTATCCTGTGATAGTCTGCTGAGCTGTGTATCTAATCCTCTCCTGTGTGATACTGTCTGCTGAGCTGTGTATCTAATCCTCTCTTGTGTGATACTGTCTGCTGAGCTGTGTATCTAATCCTACCCTGTGTGATACCGTCTGCTGAGCTCTGTATCTAATCCTACCCTGTGTGATACCGTCTGCTGATCTGTGTATCTAATCCTATCCTGTGTGATACTGTCTGCTGAGCTGTATCTAATCCTATCCTGTGTGATACTGCTCTGTGTATCTTTACCTGTACATCTGTCTATCGGCTGAGATGCACCTGGATATCTCCGCTGACATCTTTCTCATTTCAGTTCCCCCTCAGCTGGTGACCCGACCCCGAGACCAGATCGTGGTTCAGGGGCGCACTGTGACCTTTCAGTGTGAGACCAAAGGGAACCCGCCGCCCGCTGTGTTTTGGCAGAAGGAGGGCAGCCAGGTAAGCAGCGCCATGATGTGATCACAGACGTCGCGTGTCCGGAGCCACCGGCAGATCCCGGGTCATCGGGAAGAGATCAGAGGACGATCACCGTCCACCCGATAAATCACTGCACCATCACCAGGAGGGTGCCGGATACAATGTGGCCAATCTGTCACACCGTCTGAATGGACTGAAACAACCCCTCTGTCCTCCTCCCTCCAGCACGCCTCGCTGTCCTCCTCCCTCCAGGCACGCCTCGCTGTCCTCCTCCCTCCAGGCACGCCTCGCTGTCCTCCTCCCTCCAGGCACGCCTCGCTGTCCTCCTCCCTCCAGGCACGCCTCGCTGTCCTCCTCCCTCCAGCACCCTCGCTGTCCTCCTCCCTCCAGGCACGCCTCGCTGTCCTCCTCCCTCCAGGCACCCCTCGCTGTCCTCCTCCCTCCAGACACGCCTCGCTGTCCTCCTCCCTCCAGGCACGCTCGCTGTCCTCTCCTCCAGCACGCTCGCTGTCCTCCTCCCTCCAGCACGCCTCGCTGTCCTCCTCCCTCCAGGCACGCCTCGCTGTCCTCCTCCCTCCAGGCACGCCTCGCTGTCCTCCTCCCTCCAGGCACGCCTCGCTGTCCTCCTCCCTCCAGGCACGCCTCGCTGTCCTCCTCCCTCCAGGCACCCTCGCTGTCCTCCTCCCTCCAGGCACGCCTCGCTGTCCTCCTCCCTCCAGGCACGCCTCGCTGTCCTCCTCCCTCCAGGCACGCCTCGCTGTCCTCCTCCCTCCAGGCACGCCCTCGCTGTCCTCCTCCCTCCAGGCACGCCTCGCTGTCCTCCCTCCCTCCAGGCCCTCCCTCCAGGCCGCCTCGCTGTCCTCCTCCCTCCAGGCACGCCTCGCTGTCCTCCTCCCTCCAGGCACCGTCCTGCGCTGTGATCGGGTGTTTGATTCTCCTCGTCCTTTATCCTTCTCCTGTGGACAGAGGGCCCCTTTAATCTAGTATCATTGGAGAAGGTTGTTTTGTCAGTCAATTTTAGCCACCCAAGAAGTGACGATATTGAAGTGTTACAGAGACGGTGTGTGACCCGTGAAGCCTTCACCCTCATGGGGTCGATGTAGGCTCTCTGGGCCTCACCTCAGGGGTCATGTAGGCACTTGGGGCCCCTCAGGGGTTATGTAGATTCTCTGGCCCACAGGGGTCATGTAGGCTCTCGGGCCTTTACCCCACGGGTCACATCAGGACTGTTTGTGTCTCGTGACATTGTAACCGCACTGATAATCTCGCCCCATCCACATCAATGTTATCGGCGTCTCCAAAATTCTCCAAATGTTTCAGATATTCAGGGAGAATCTGTGCAATTATCATCTCTTTTTTATATAATTATTATCATTATTATGCATTCACTGGATTATGGAAATGTTGAGGTTATGAGGAATGTATAACGACTCTCATCATTGCTGGTCAGATACTGGCTGCCGTGTCCGTCCCTCTGATGGATGATGACTTTGCCATTAATAGGCCATTACTAGAACAAATAAACAGCCTGAGAGACCTATAAACTGGGGAGTCTGGGGAGAGGGGGGTCCTGGACCCTGAGGAATGCGCCTATTACTGTGAGGTCCCTTAAAGTAAACAGCCGGGAAGAGACACAACCTGTGTATTCAGAGGACAGAAATAATGGTGGCGGCGCCCATCTGCCCCTGTGCTGGACCCAGGGGGCAGCACATAATGTGTGTAATGTGGGGGTGCTGGGTAATGTGGGGGCGCTGTGTAATGTGGGGGCGCTGTGTAATGTGGGTGCGCTGTGTAATGTGGGGGCAATGTGTAATGTGGGGGCAATGTGTAATGTGGGGCACTGTGTAATGTGGGTGCGCTGTGTAATGTGGGTGCGCTGTGTAATGTGGGGGCAATGTGTAATGTGGGGGCGCTGTGTAATGTGGGGGCACTGTGTAATGTGGGGGCTATGTGTAATGTGGGGGCAATGTGTAATGTGGAGGTGCTGTGTAATGTGGGGCCGCTGTATAATGTGGGGGCGTTGTGTAATGTGGGGGCGTTGTGTAATGTGGGGGCAATGTGTAATGTGGCGGTGCTGTGTAATGTGGCGGCTATGTGTAATGTGGGGGCTATGTGTAATGTGGCGGTGCTGTGTAATGTGGGGGCGCTGTGTAATGTGGGGGCGCTGTGTAATGTGGGGGCGCTGTGTAATGTGGGGGCAATGTGTAATGTGGCGGTGCTGTGTAATGTGGGGCCGCTGTATAATGTGGGGAATGTGGGGGCGTTGTGTAATGTGGGGGCAATGTGTAATGTGGCGGCGCTGTGTAATGTGGGGGCACTGTGTAATGTGGGGGCGCTGTGTAATGTGGGTGCGCTGTGTAATGTGGGGGCAATGTGTAATGTGGGGGCGCTGTGTAATGTGGGGGCACTGTGTAATGTGGGGGCTATGTGTAATGTGGGGGCAATGTGTAATGTGGAGGTGCTGTGTAATGTGGGGCCGCTGTATAATGTGGGGGCGTTGTGTAATGTGGGGGCGTTGTGTAATGTGGGGGCAATGTGTAATGTGGCGGTGCTGTGTAATGTGGCGGCTATGTGTAATGTGGGGGCTATGTGTAATGTGGCGGTGCTGTGTAATGTGGGGGCGCTGTGTAATGTGGGGGCGCTGTGTAATGTGGGGGCGCTGTGTAATGGTGGGGCAATGTGTAATGTGGCGGTGCTGTGTAATGTGGGGGCGCTGTGTAATGTGGGGGCAATGTGGAATGTGGGGGCGCTGTGTAATGTGGGGGCGCTGTGTAATGTGGGGGCAATGTGGAATGTGGGGAATGTGGGGGCGCTGTGTAATGTGGGGCCCCTGTATAATGTGGGGGTGCTTGCTGTGTAATGTGGGGGCAATGTGTAATGTGGGGGATGTCCTGGGTTCATATCCCACCAAGGACATTATCTGCAAGGAGTTTGTATGTTCTCCCCGTATTTGCGTGTGCTTCCTCCAGTTTCCTCCCACATTGTAAAGACATACTGATAGGATGTTTAGATCGTGAGCCTCAATGGGGCCAGCATTAGTGATGTATGTAGAATGCTATGGAATTATTAGTGCTATATAAATGAATATATATTATTCTCTTATTCTTCTACATTGTCTTCTCTTCCAGATCCTGCTCTTCCCCAGCCAGCCCCCGCAGACCATAGGACGCTTCTCTGTGTCCCCCAGCGGAGAACTGACCATAATAGACGTCCAGACGGGAGACTCGGGGTACTACATGTGCCAGGCCATCAGCGTGGCCGGCAGCATCTTGGCCAAGGCTCTCCTGGAGGTTGAGGACGGTAAGATGTGATGATGTTATAGTCTCTCGTTCCGGGGTTTTGTCTCCTCTGCTGCAGGTTGTCGCTGTACATCAGAGGCGCCGGGTGTCAGATATTTACTGCACTGTTACACCTGAGTTGCTGTAATGTAACAGATACGTTTAGCTTCTGGACACCTCCGGATCGAATGTCCGTCTTGATGTGTGTAACCTGTCTACACTGCGGTGTGAACCTCATCTATAACCTGCGTCCGGTGTAACAAAGCGCAGGATGTCGGTGTTTTGTGTCCATGCAGCAGTTTGCGTCCTCCTCGCTTCATGTCCATTCAATAAGACTATTCCTCTAGTATCAGTGCAGCGCTCCGAGTGACGGGCGCACAGAGTTATAGACCTGGAGTGGCGCTGACGTCGGTGGGATGTATTACCGGATGGCGGGTGATGATGAGCACAAAGCAATTGCAGCCTGAAGGCAGAATCAGCGATGGCGGCCTCAGATGTGGAGTCATTTACTCCTCAGAAGATAACGCTTCTGTCTCTGCAGCCACTTCTGACTGCAGCTCCGGACGGACAGGATCGGTGCGACCCGTGACTCAGGCTTATCTGCTTACTGAGCGCTCAAACTCAACGGACGCAATGTGTTAGGATACATTCACACACGGCGTAATTGCCGCTTATCCCCACATTTACGCTGCGCTTTTGAGCGCTCAAGTAAAAGCAGTGCCAAAGAAAGCTAAATACACATCCAGCAAAGCTATGGCTTTTCCTGAAAGGCGCACAGACGCCGCGTTTAACCATGTATTTTTGTGCACGCTTTCACTGCAAAAACGTGTGCACGAAAAGTATTGACATGGCAATTCTTTGCGCTTTTTTTCGGCGCACTTTTCCCGTAGGCTACATGTTAAAATGGCCTTGGGAAAAATGCAGCATAAACATGTGCAAAATAGCGCCACTGCACAATACGCGGCTAAATACTCTGCGTCTGAACGTAGCCTTAGATCCTGCACACTTTTTAGCCGCGTGCCCATGTGGATGAGCGGCGCACGAGCCGCGTGCCCATGTGGATGAGCGGCGCACGAGCCGCGTGCCCATGTGGATGAGCGGCGCACGAGCCGCGTGCCCATGTGGATGAGCGGCGCACGAGCCGCGTGCCCATGTGGATGAGCGGCGCACGAGCCGCGTGCCCATGTGGATGAGCGGCGCACGAGCTGCGTGCCCATGTGGATGAGCGGCGCACAGGACTCAATAATTTCACATACAACCACTTGTGCCGTGTGGAAACCTTCAGAGGTTATATAGGACATTCATCATTTTATCATAATTCTTAATGCAAAAAAATGTACGTGAAAATCGGAAAATTAGATGGCTGAAAACCAACTTTTTCATCTTCTTTGATTGCCTTGTTCCGGCCATCTTCCTTCGAGTCGTCCTATCCAGGTCCGCACTGTATCCAATCTTGAGCTTGTAATATACAGTGAGGGAAATAAGTATTTGATCCCTTGCTGATTTTGTAAGTTTGCCCCCTGACAAAGACATGAACTGTGTAATAAGTATTTGATCCCTCTGGAAAACAAGTCTTAATACTTGGTGTAAACCCTTGTTGGCAGAACAGTAGTCAGATGTTTCTTGTAGTTGATGGTGAGGTTTTGCACATGTCAGGAGGAATTTTTCTCCACTTCTCTTTGCAGATCTGTAAATCATAAAGATTTTGAGGCTGTCACTTGGCAACTCTGAGCTTCAGCTCCTTTATAAGCTTTCTATGGGATTAAGGTCTGGACACTGGCTAGGCCACTCCATCACCTTAATGTGCTTTTTTTGAGCCGCTCCTTTGTTGCCTTGGCTGTATGTTTTGGGTCATTGTGGTGCTGGAAGACCCAGCCACGACCCATTTTTAATGTTCTGGCGGATGGAAGGAAGTTGTCACTCAGGATTTTACGGCACATGGCTGCATACATTGTCCCACTGATGTGGTGAAGTAGACCTGTGCCCTTAGCAGAGGAACACCCCAATACGTATTGCTTCCACCACCATTCTTGACTGTGGGGATGGTGTTCTCGGGTCATAAGCAGCATTTCTCTTCCTCCAAACACGGCGAGTTGAGTTAATGACAAAGAGCTCAATGTTTGTCTCCTCTGAGCACAGCCCCTTCCCCAATCATCTCACAATCACCAAGGTGTCATTGGTAACCTCAGACGGGGGCAATGTGCCTTCTGGAGCAGGGGAACTTTGCAGCACTGCAGGATTTAATCCATTACAGTGTAATGTGTTACCAATGGTTTTCTTGGTGACAGTGATCCCAGCTGCCTTTAGATCAGTAACAAGTTCCCCCTGTGTAGTTTTCGGCTGATCTCTCCCCTCCTCATGATCCTGGATCCCCCCATGAGGTGAGATGTTACATGGAGCCCCAGATCGATGTGGATTGACCTCATTGTGTATTTCCTCCATTCTCTTCCTATTGCCCCCACAGTTGTCTCTTCTCCCCCAGCTTTGTCTTCCTTATGGTCTTGTAGCACATTCCAGCCTTGCGCAGGTCTAGGATCTTTTCCCTGACATCCTTACAAAGCTCTGTGCTCTTCCCATGTTGTAGAGGTTAGAGGTGACTGATTCATTGTATACAGGTGACAATGTAACACAGCTGTGTGTAATGCAGGAACCAGGTGATTAGGAGCCGATAACTGCTCTGTAGGGGCCACAACTCCTAGTGGTTGGGAGGGGATCAAATACTTATTAAATGTATTTTGCAGAATGAAATATCATTTAGACAATGTGAATTTCTGGATTTTATTTTTGATATTCTATCTATCATTGTTAAAATTAACCGACCCTTAAAATTATAGATTTTTCATGTCTGTCAGTGAGCAAACTACAAAATCAGCAAGGGATCAAATACTTCTTTCCCCCACTGTAAACCTGTATACTCGCTCTGTATAGTCTCTGCCCCCCGATCGCTCCTCGTTCCGTTTCTGAGCAGGTGATAAGATAAAATGTGAAGGTTTCTGCTTCTTTCCCACGATTGACGATTAGTCCCAGACAGTAATTAATTAATTATTACCCACGGAAGACAATTTCATTAGGCGGCGGAGAATCGCTGATGGATGCGTCCCCCTCCCCCGGCTGTAGATCAGGGCGGCTTCACGGACAGTTTGTTAAACCAACACCATTAACGGAGATTCCTGGGGACGTCGCTTGTCGTATCACAGATCGTTGATTAATCATTGATCGCAACGTCCCCTCGGTGTTTATTTCGCTGAGTGAGCGGATATTAATCAGGGAGGAGCAGGAATTGATGTCTCGCTCTGTACTAAGCTTTTCTGCAGACAACGCTCTGAGAGAGATGGGTGATGGCTACGGGGTCCCCCATATACATCAGACATGGCTCGATACCCTGTATGGGGCAGGTACTACAGCGATGTATACATGTAGGAGTCAGGGAAAGCTGGGTGATGGCTACAGGGTCCCCCACACAGATCAGACATGGCTCAACAACCCATATGGAGCAGTCAGTACAGCGATGTCCGGGGAAAGCTGGGTGATGGCTACGGGGTCCCCCATATACATCACACATGACGCAACACCCCATATGAGGCAGGCAGTAAAGCGATGTATAAATGTAGGAGCCAGGGAAATCTGGGTGATGGGTACAGATCAGACACAGCTCAACACTCCATATGGAGCAGGGTGTACAGCACTGTATATATGCAGGAGTAGAGAAAGCTGGGTGATGGCTACGGGGTCATCCATACAGAACAGGCATGGCTCGTCACCCCATATGGGGCAGGGCTTACAGCGTTGTATACATGCAGGAGCCTGGGAAAGCAGGGTGATGGCTACAGGGTCTCCCATACAGATTATATTTGGTTGATCATCCTGTATGGGGCAGGGGCTACAGCATTGCAGGGGTCAGGGAAAGCTGGGTAATTGCCATGCTGTGTTCCGCTCTGCGCTCACTTGGTGTCATGGCATCTTCTGACTCTGTTCACACTATGGAGTCTGATATATAACCTTGTGCTTCCTTATTGCTCAGGCTGGATTTGGGTGTTGGCTGTTTTGTGTTCACTCGCCACCATTCTTGCAGAACTTTCTGATGGCTGCTAATTTGTTGCTGTTGTTGTTTGTTGCTTTCGTCCTATCTTGGCCGGTCTCCACCCTTTAAAGGGACAGTGTCAGGTCACTTTTCAGTATGATACTAATATTACCCTGGAATAGGGCCTGGGCAGACCTTTTAAAAACATTCAAAATCATTATTGTACCGTTTGTAGTTTCCATGTTATAAACATTGTCAGACCCTGCAGTAAACTCCTGGATAAGTCCTCACCATTATAACCAAATGGGAATAGTCTGGCTGCTGTATAAACTGTCATGTAATTATGCACTCCCTCTCAGCAGCGCTCTCCTCCCTCTCAGCAGCTCTCTTCCCTCCTCCCTCTCAGCAGCTCTCTCCTCCCGCCTCCCTCTCAGCAGCTCTCTCCTCCCGCCTCCCTCTCAGCAGCTCTCTCCTCCCGCCTCCCTCTCAGCAGCTCTCTCCTCCCGCCTCCCTCTCAGCAGCTCTCTCCTCCCTCCTCCCTCTCAGCAGCTCCCTCCTCCCTCTCAGCAGCTCCCTCCTCCCTCTCAGCAGCTCCCTCCTCCCTCTCAGCAGCTCCCTCCTCCCTCTCAGCAGCTCCCGCCTCCCTCTCAGCAGCTCCCGCCTCCCTCTCAGCAGCTCCCGCCTCCCTCTCAGCAGCTCCCGCCTCCCTCTCAGCAGCTCCCGCCTCCCTCTCAGCAGCTCCCGCCTCCCTCTCAGCAGCTCTCTCCTCCCTCTCAGCAGCTCTCTCCTCCCTCTCAGCAGCTCTCTCCTCTCTCCTCTCTCCTCTTTCCTCCCCTCTCAGCAGCTCTCTCCTCCCTCCTCCCTCTCAGCAGCTCTCTCCTCCCTCCTCCCTCTCAGTAGCTCTCTCCTCTCTCCTCCCTCTCAGCAGCTCCCTCCTCCCTCTCAGTAGCTCTCTCCTCTCTCCTCCCTCTCAGCAACTCCCTCCTCCCTCTCAGCAGCTCTCTCCTCCCTCCTCCCTCTCAGCAGCTCTCTCCTCCCTCTTCCCTCTCAGCAGCTCTCTCCTCCCTCCTCCCTCTCAGCAGCTCTCTCTTCCCTTCTCCCTCTCAGCAGCTCCCTCCTCCCGCCTCCCTCTCAGCAGCTCCCTCCTCCCGCCTCCCTCTCAGCAGCTCCCTCCTCCCGCCTCCCTCTCAGCAGCTCTCTCCTCCCGCCTCCCTCTCAGAAGCTCTCTCCTCCCGCCTCCCTCTCAGCAGCTCTCTCCTCCCGCCTCCCTCTCAGCAGCTCTCAGCAGCTCCCCCCTCCCTCTCAGCAGCTCCCCCCTCCCTCTCAGCAGCTCCCCCCTCCCTCTCAGCAGGTCACCCCTCCCTCTCAGCAGCTCTCGCCTCCCTCTCAGCAGCTCTCGCCTCCCTCTCAGCAGCTCCCCCCTCCTCTCTCAGCAGCTCCCCCCTCCCTCTCAGCAGCTCCCCCCTCCCTCTCAGCAGCTCCCCCCTCCCTCTCAGCAGCTCCCCCCTCCCTCTCAGCAGCTCACCCCTCCCTCTCAGCAGCTCACCCCTCCCTCTCAGCAGCTCACCCCTCCCTCTCAGCAGCTCACCCCTCCCTCTCAGCAGCTCACCCCTCCCTCTCAGCAGCTCACCCCTCCCTCTCAGCAGCTCTCGCCTCCCTCTCAGCAGCTCACCCCTCCCTCTCAGCAGCTCTCGCCTCCCTCTCAGACTCTTGCCTCCCTCTCAGCAGGTCACCCCTCCCTCTCAGCAGCTCACCCCTCCCTCTCAGCAGCTCACCCCTCCCTCTCAGCAGCTCACCCCTCCCTCTCAGCAGCTCACCCCTCCCTCTCAGCAGCTCACCCCTCCCTCTCAGCAGCTCACCCCTCCCTCTCAGCAGCTCACCCCTCCCTCTCAGCAGCTCTCGCCTCCCTCTCAGCAGCTCCCCCCTCCCTCAGCAGCTCACCCCTCCCTCTCAGCAGCTCACCCCTCCCTCTCAGCAGCTCACCCCTCCCTCTCAGCAGCTCACCCCTCCCTCTCAGCAGCTCACCCCTCCCTCTCAGCAGCTCCCCCCTCCCTCTCAGCAGCTCACCCCTCCCTCTCAGCAGCTCTCTCCTCCCTCTCAGCAGCTCTCTCCTCCCTCTCAGCAGCTCTCTCCTCCCTCTCAGCAGCTCTCTCCTCCCTCTCAGCAGCTCTCTCCTCCCTCTCAGCAGCTCTCTCCTCCCTCTCAGCAGCTCTCTCCTCCCTCTCAGCAGCTCTCTCCTCCCTCTCAGCAGCTCTCTCCTCCCTCTCAGCAGCTCTCTCCTCTCTCCTCTTTCCTCCCCCTCAGCAGCTCTCTCCTCCCTCCTCCCTCTCAGCAGCTCTCTCCTCCCTCCTCCCTCTCAGTAGCTCTCTCCTCTCTCCTCCCTCTCAGCAGCTCCCTCCTCCCTCTCAGTAGCTCTCTCCTCTCTCCTCCCTCTCAGCAACTCCCTCCTCCCTCTCAGCAGCTCTCTCCTCCCTCCTCCCTCTCAGCAGCTCTCTCCTCCCTCTTCCCTCTCAGCAGCTCTCTCCTCCCTCCTCCCTCTCAGCAGCTCTCTCTTCCCTTCTCCCTCTCAGCAGCTCTCTCTTCCCTTCTCCCTCTCAGCAGCTCTCTCCTCCCTCCTCCCTTTCCTAACAGTGCAGTGTCATGTTTCATTAGCGTCTGTTCTGTTGAGGACATGGACTGAGAAAGCTATTGCAGATCTGCCTTATCTAGACTCAATTTGTTTCTCTAAGCAGGCATCCCTGTTGTGCCAGTTTCTGTGTTGTATTTAACCTCTTTCTTGGCTGCAGACACATAGAGCAGAGAGGAGTATTCAGTTCCCCCCCAACTGATCTCATGTGCAGTGATGTGATGTGAATATGTGACATGCATATTCATGTATATGGAGGGGTTTATTTCGCTGAGTGAGCGGATATTAATCAGGGAGGAGCAGGAATTGATGTCTCGCTCTGTACTAAGCTTTTCTGCAGACAACGCTCTGAGAGAGATGGGTGATGGCTACGGGGTCCCCCATATACATCAGACATGGCTCGATACCCTGTATGGGGCAGGTACTACAGCGATGTATACATGTAGGAGTCAGGGAAAGCTGGGTGATGGCTACAGGGTCCCCCACACAGATCAGACATGGCTCAACAACCCATATGGAGCAGTCAGTACAGCGATGTCCGGGGAAAGCTGGGTGATGGCTACGGGGTCCCCCATATACATCACACATGACGCAACACCCCATATGAGGCAGGCAGTAAAGCGATGTATAAATGTAGGAGCCAGGGAAATCTGGGTGATGGGTACAGATCAGACACAGCTCAACACTCCATATGGAGCAGGGTGTACAGCACTGTATATATGCAGGAGTAGAGAAAGCTGGGTGATGGCTACGGGGTCATCCATACAGAACAGGCATGGCTCGTCACCCCATATGGGGCAGGGCTTACAGCGTTGTATACATGCAGGAGCCTGGGAAAGCAGGGTGATGGCTACAGGGTCTCCCATACAGATTATATTTGGTTGATCATCCTGTATGGGGCAGGGGCTACAGCATTGCAGGGGTCAGGGAAAGCTGGGTAATTGCCATGCTGTGTTCCGCTCTGCGCTCACTTGGTGTCATGGCATCTTCTGACTCTGTTCACACTATGGAGTCTGATATATAACCTTGTGCTTCCTTATTGCTCAGGCTGGATTTGGGTGTTGGCTGTTTTGTGTTCACTCGCCACCATTCTTGCAGAACTTTCTGATGGCTGCTAATTTGTTGCTGTTGTTGTTTGTTGCTTTCGTCCTATCTTGGCCGGTCTCCACCCTTTAAAGGGACAGTGTCAGGTCACTTTTCAGTATGATACTAATATTACCCTGGAATAGGGCCTGGGCAGACCTTTTAAAAACATTCAAAATCATTATTGTACCGTTTGTAGTTTCCATGTTATAAACATTGTCAGACCCTGCAGTAAACTCCTGGATAAGTCCTCACCATTATAACCAAATGGGAATAGTCTGGCTGCTGTATAAACTGTCATGTAATTATGCACTCCCTCTCAGCAGCGCTCTCCTCCCTCTCAGCAGCTCTCTTCCCTCCTCCCTCTCAGCAGCTCTCTCCTCCCGCCTCCCTCTCAGCAGCTCTCTCCTCCCGCCTCCCTCTCAGCAGCTCTCTCCTCCCGCCTCCCTCTCAGCAGCTCTCTCCTCCCGCCTCCCTCTCAGCAGCTCTCTCCTCCCGCCTCCCTCTCAGCAGCTCCCTCCTCCCTCTCAGCAGCTCCCTCCTCCCTCTCAGCAGCTCCCTCCTCCCTCTCAGCAGCTCCCTCCTCCCTCTCAGCAGCTCCCTCCTCCCTCTCAGCAGCTCCCGCCTCCCTCTCAGCAGCTCCCCTCCTCCTCTCAGCAGCTCCCGCCTCCCTCTCAGCAGCTCCCGCCTCCCTCTCAGCAGCTCCCGCCTCCCTCTCAGCAGCTCCCGCCTCCCTCTCAGCAGCTCCCGCCTCCCTCTCAGCAGCTCCCGCCTCCCTCTCAGCAGCTCCCGCCTCCCTCTCAGCAGCTCCCGCCTCCCTCTCAGCAGCTCCCGCCTCCCTCTCAGCAGCTCCCGCCTCCCTCTCAGCAGCTCCCGCCTCCCTCTCAGCAGCTCCCGCCTCCCTCTCAGCAGCTCCCGCCTCCCTCTCAGCAGCTCCCGCCTCCCTCTCAGCAGCTCCCGCCTCCCTCTCAGCAGCTCCCGCCTCCCTCTCAGCAGCTCCCGCCTCCCTCTCAGCAGCTCCCGCCTCCCTCTCAGCAGCTCCCGCCTCCCTCTCAGCAGCTCCCGCCTCCCTCTCAGCAGCTCCCTCCTCCCGCCTCCCTCTCAGCAGCTCCTCCTCCCGCCTCCCTCTCAGCAGCTCCCTCCTCCCGCCTCCCTCTCAGCAGCTCTCTCCTCCCGCCTCCCTCTCAGAAGCTCTCTCCTCCCGCCTCCCTCTCAGCAGCTCTCTCCTCCCGCCTCCCTCTCAGCAGCTCTCAGCAGCTCCCCCCTCCCTCTCAGCAGCTCCCCCCTCCCTCTCAGCAGCTCCCCCCTCCCCCTCAGCAGGTCACCCCTCCCTCTCAGCAGCTCTCGCCTCCCTCTCAGCAGCTCCCTCCTCCCGCCTCCCTCTCAGCAGCTCTCTCCTCCCGCCTCCCTCTCAGCAGCTCTCAGCAGCTCCCCCCTCCCTCTCAGCAGCTCCCCCCTCCCTCTCAGCAGCTCTCGCCTCCCTCTCAGCAGCTCTCGCCTCCCTCTCAGCAGCTCACCCCTCCCTCTCAGCAGCTCACCCCTCCCTCTCAGCAGCTCACCCCTCCCTCTCAGCAGCTCACCCCTCCCTCTCAGCAGCTCACCCCTCCCTCTCAGCAGCTCACCCCTCCCTCTCAGCAGCTCACCCCTCCCTCTCAGCAGCTCACCCCTCCCTCTCAGCAGCTCACCCCTCCCTCTCAGCAGCTCACCCCTCCCTCTCAGCAGCTCACCCCTCCCTCTCAGCAGGTCACCCCTCCCTCTCAGCAGGTCACCCCTCCCTCTCAGCAGGTCACCCCTCCCTCTCAGCAGCTCTTGCCTCCCTCTCAGCAGCTCACCCCTCCCTCTCAGCAGCTCACCCCTCCCTCTCAGCAGCTCACCCCTCCCTCTCAGCAGCTCATCCCTCCCTCTCAGCAGCTCTCTCCTCCCTCTCAGCAGCTCTCTCCTCCCTCTCAGCAGCTCTCTCCTCCCTCTCAGCAGCTCTCTCCTCCCTCTCAGCAGCTCTCTCCTCCCTCTCAGCAGCTCTCTCCTCCCTCTCAGCAGCTCTCTCCTCCCTCTCAGCAGCTCTCTCTCCTCCCTCTCAGCAGCTCTCTCCTCCCTCTCAGCAGCTCTCTCCTCCCTCTCAGCAGCTCTCTCCTCCCTCTCAGCAGCTCTCTCCTCCCTCTCAGCAGCTCTCTCCTCCCTCTCAGCAGCTCTCTCCTCCCTCTCAGCAGCTCTCTCCTCCCTCTCAGCAGCTCTCTCCTCCCTCTCAGCAGCTCTCTCCTCCCTCTCAGCAGCTCTCTCCTCCCCCTCAGCAGCTCTCTCCTCTCCTCTCTCTCCTCCTCAGCACTTCCCCCCTCCTCAGCAGCTCTCTCCTCCTCCTCCCTCTCAGCAGCTAGCTCTCTCACTCTCCTCCTCCCTCTCAGCAGACTCCCTCCTCCCTCTCAGAGCTCTCTCCTCTCTCCTCCCTCTCAGCACACCCTCCCTCCCACCCTCCCTCTCAGCAGCTCCCTCCCTCCTCCTCCTCCCTCTCAGCAGCTCTCGCCTCCCTCTCAGCAGCTCTTGCCTCCCTCTCAGCAGTCACCCCTCCCTCTCAGCAGCTCACCCCTCCCTCTCAGCAGCTCACCCCTCCCTCTCAGCAGCTCACCCCTCCCTCTCAGCAGCTCACCCCTCCCTCTCAGCAGCTCACCCCTCCCTCTCAGCAGCTCACTCCCTCCCTCTCAGCAGCTCTCCCCTCCCTCTCAGCAGCTCCGCCTCCCTCTCAGCAGCTCACCCCTCCCTCTCAGCAGCTCACCCCTCCCTCTCAGCAGCTCACCCCTCCCTCTCAGCAGCTCACCCCTCCCTCTCAGCAGCTCACCCCTCCCTCTCAGCAGCTCACCCCTCCCTCTCAGCAGCTCCCCCTCCCTCTCAGCAGCTCACCCTCCCTCTCAGCAGCTCACCCCTCCCTCTCAGCAGCTCTCCCTCCCTCTCAGCAGCTTCCCCCTCCCCTCCTCCTCTCAGCAGCTCCTCCTCCCTCTCAGCAGCTCCCTCCTCCCTCTCAGCAGCTCTCCTCCTCCCTCTCAGCAGCTCTTCCTCCTCCCTCTCAGCACTCTCTCCTCCCTCTCAGCAGCTCTCCTCCCTCTCAGCAGCTCTCTCCTCTCTCCTCTTTCCTCCCCCTCAGCAGCTCTCTCCTCCCTCCTCCCTCTCAGCAGCTCTCTCCTCCCTCCTCCCTCTCAGTAGCTCTCTCCTCTCTCCTCCCTCTCAGCAGCTCCCTCCTCCCTCTCAGTAGCTCTCTCCTCTCTCCTCCCTCTCAGCAACTCCCTCCTCCCTCTCAGCAGCTCTCTCCTCCCTCTTCCCTCTCAGCAGCTCTCTCCTCCCTCCTCCCTCTCAGCAGCTCTCTCTTCCCTTCTCCCTCTCAGCAGCTCTCTCTTCCCTTCTCCCTCTCAGCAGCTCTCTCCTCCCTCCTCCCTTTCCTAACAGTGCAGTGTCATGTTTCATTAGCGTCTGTTCTGTTGAGGACATGGACTGAGAAAGCTATTGCAGATCTGCCTTATCTAGACTCAATTTGTTTCTCTAAGCAGGCATCCCTGTTGTGCCAGTTTCTGTGTTGTATTTAACCTCTTTCTTGGCTGCAGACACATAGAGCAGAGAGGAGTATTCAGTTCCCCCCCAACTGATCTCATGTGCAGTGATGTGATGTGAATATGTGACATGCATATTCATGTATATGGAGGGGACAGCAGAGAACTAAGTGGATCATTCACTGTGAGTGACAGATGGAATGAATCTCTTTATTTCCAGTTTACAGAAGATAGGAGGGAAATATAAATAAAAGAAATACATCAATCGAGAAAGTTTAGAGCGAGGAATTAGAAAATGCTAGCAGTTACATGTGGATTTTTGACCTGACAGTTTTCCTTTAAGTATAGCGGTGCCCAGTCTCCCATGCTGACTATAGCTTCAGCTTTGCCCCAGCGATACCGGTCCTGTGCTTAGATTTAGAAACAGTTGCTACTAGTTTGGTGTTTGGTGGAAATTTCCTTGTTGTATTTTTATCCCCTGCTTGTACTTGTTTTCTCCCTTATTACTTATTGTATTTTACCTATGTGTTAGTGCTATGAGCTTATGTTTTTGTTCTCCACTGTTTGTCCTTATCTGTGGGTTCCTCTACTTCCCACAGATGGGGAATGGGAGGAGGAATGTGAATCAGCCAAGGGCTGTACAGGAGCAGGGCTAGGGTGGAGACTCAGGCCTCTCCACCATCAGGAGTACTCCTGAGATAGGGTGAGTTCAGGGCTCCCTAGCTTGAGGGGCAGATCGGGTGCCGGGTTTCCCTTTTTCCCATTGCCATCGTGACAGTAATATGACGCCACTCATTTAGGGCTGACACTCTGCAGTATAGCACCAGGGGGTGTAATTATATAAATTGGCCTATCTGTGAGGCTCCTGTTCTGGGTGATCTCCAGGACAGGAGCCTTTATTCTACTAATGAAATGTTTTCTGTTTTCAGCCACATCAGATCGAGTTCCCCCAATAATCCGCCGAGGACCCTCCAACCAGACCTTGGCTGCGGATTCAGCAGTTCAGATGCAGTGTCATGTGACCGGGAACCCCCTGCCCAGCACCCACTGGCTGAAAGATGGGCAGAGACTGGGGGGCAGCGACCCCCGGATCAGCGTCCTGGATAACGGCACCTTACAGATCAGCCACCTACAGGTCAGTCCTAGTTCTCCTCCAGTCCAGAACCCAATAATCTGGAATCACAGCAGGATCCGGTGTGGGCGCCATATCTGCGGATTGTGCTCCTGTCCTGCGGCTGTGATTGATGACGCTCCCGATGGAGTGGACAAACCCTCGAAGGCTGATAGACCGGAAATGTTATAGGACGTGTGATTCGTTACAAAGTCTCTGAATTAGGCTCATCCGCCCCGTAGTCATGGTTACAGCATTGTATCTATATATCATTGTTCTCTCTGCAACAACTATTATCTCACACCTGCAGATAGTTGTCAGGCGTCGTATCAAAATGGTGGCGACGAGCCGCCATATTCCTTACTGACGCCTCATACGCGAGTCTTAATCAGAAGCTGTAAGATGCTCCTCATTTATTACCGCCATCTCCAGCGTTATAAAATCGGTTCATTTTGGAGCTGTCAGAACGTCATAACCCGAAATCTGAGCCAAAACCTAGATCTGTGCTTGATGTAAATGATAAGAAATCTGTTCTGTGAGGTTGGTCCCGCCCCTCACTGCAAGTCCCACCCTTCACGGTGCGCCCCACCCTTCACGGTGCGCCCCACCCCCTCACGGTAAGCCCCACCCCCTCACGGTAAGCCCCACCCTTCACGGTAAGCCCCACCCTTCACGGTAAGCCCCACCCTTCACGGTACGTCACACTACCCCATAATAAGCTCATGGAAAGCCCAACCCCCTCACAATAAGCCCCACCTCTCATGGAAAGCCCAACCCCCTCACAATAAGCCCCACCTCTCATGGAAAGCCCAACCCCCTCACAATAAGCCCCACCTCTCATGGTAAGCTCCAATCTTCATAAGCCCCGCCCTGTGTTCTTATAATACTAGAGGCAACGTTTTTCTACAGATCTGATGTGACGTTGTTTTCTTCTTCCACGGCGTTGTGCTGTAGTCAGTTTTTGGTGAAATCTTATTGCTGGCAGTAAATGAAAACTCTTATATTTAATCTCCATCCGTGCAAGTAGAGAAATGACCGACAGGAAGAAGAGATGGGGTAATAACACAGGATTGCGGTTGTTGGTGCGGGGATGTCTGTGCAGTTTCGTGGCTTGCTCCTGCCGGCTGTGCAGGGATGTCTGTGTGGTAACATGGCTCGCTCCTGCCGCGGTGCTGGGATGTCTGTGTGCGGTAACATGGCTCGCTCCTGCCGGCAGTGCGGGATGTCTGTGCGTTACATGGCTCGCTCCTGCCGGCGGTGCTGGGGATGTCTGTGCGGTAACATGGGCTCGCTCCTGCCGGCAGTGCGGGGATGTCTGTGCGGTAATGCAGCTTGCTCCTGCCGCAGTACAGGGATGTCTGTGCGGTAACATGGCTCGCTCCTGCCGGCAGTACAGGGATGTCTGCGTAACATGGCTCGCTCCTGCCGCAGTACAGGGATGTCTGCGGTAACATGGCTCCTCCTGCCGGCAGTGCGGGGATGTCTGTGCGGTAAATGGCTCGCTCCTGCCGGCAGTACAGAGTCTGCGGTAACTGGCTCCTCCTGCTGGCAGTCAGGATGTCGTGCGTAACAGGCTCGCTCCTGCTGGCATGCGGGGATGTCTGTGCGGTAACATGGCTCGCTCCTGCCGGCAGTGCGGGGATGTCTGTGCGGTAACATGGCTCGTTCCTGCCGGCAGTACAGGGATGTCTGTGCGGTAACATGGCTCCTCCTGCTGCAGTGCGGGGATGTCTGTGCGGTAACATGGCTCGCTCCTGCTGGCAGTGCGGGGATGTCTGTGGGTAACATGGCTCGCTCCTGCCGCAGTGCGGGATGTCTGTGCGGTAATGGCAGCTCACCCTGCCGGGTGCGGGGATGTCTGTGCGGTAACATGGCTCGCTCCTGCCGGCAGTGCGGGGATGTCTGTGCGGTAATATGGCTCGCTCCTGCCGGCAGTGCGTGGATGTCTGTGCGGTAAATGCGCTCACTCCTGCCGGGTGCGGGGATGTCTGTGCGGTAACATGGCTCGCTCCTGCCTCGGGCAGTGCGGGATGTCTGTGCGGTAACATGGCTCGCTCCTGCCGGCGTGCGGGGATGTCTGTGCGGTAATGCAGCTCACTCCTGCCGGTGTGCGGGGATGTCTGTGCGGTAATGCAGCTCACTCCTGCCAGCGTCGGGGATGTCTGTGCGGTAACATGGCTCGCTCCCGCCGGCGGTGGGGGATGTCTGTGCGGTAAATGCGCTCACTCCTGCCGGCAGTGCGGGGATGTCTGTGCGGTAACATGGTTCGCTCCTGCCGGCAGTGCGGGGATGTCTGTGCGGTAACATGGCTCGCTCCTGCCGGCAGTGCGGGGATGTCTGTGCAGTAACATGGCTCGCTCCTGCCGGCGGTGTGGGGATGTCTGTGCGGTAATGCAGCTCACTCCTGCCGGAGGGGATCTTAATGATGGGGCCGCAGACTGTGGCTCCTGAGATCGTAATGATGGCTTGTTATTTATGTACCGGGGGCCGTGTCTGGGGGGCCCCTGACGGCTGTCAGCTTCTGAACTCTGATTGCCCTGGCGCGCTGCTGCAGACACTGTACATACATTTTTAATACTGGTCTCGCAAATGATTTTACTGTAGCTGTGCCTGATCTGATGAGGACGGCTTTAATATTTTACAAGCAGCAAAGACGACGGCGAACGAAGAAAAACAGCAAATCCAGTAATAGAAAAGCAAGCAGAAATATTATTACAGAGACGGCAACGATCATCGGTCTGATCTCTCTCCTCCCTTTCTCCATTATTCTTTCTTCTCTCTCTTCTCGTTGCTTCAGTTACACATCACGATCTAAGCTGCTAAACGATGTCCAGAAATACTAGACAGACGATCGTGTCCTTTAATAACCCGTTCATCTCGGCTGATTACAGATCTCTGCACATCCCAATAGTGAGCACGATCATACACAGTGTTCTCTGCAGCACATAGTGATATTACCTACATACTCGGCAGCATATACTCATACTCTGCAGCATATACTGGCAGGACGATGTATACACATGCTGACAGGACTCGGATATACTCACACTTTGCAGCGCGTACTGACAGAATGATATGCTGCCAAAAGCAATCATTTTTCAGGCATTTAAATAATCGCACCCTTGTGAATGAGGTTTTTTTTTTCTTCCCAGTTTACATCGTGGAAGCTCGTTCTCGGCTATCAGCGGGTATCATCGGGCTTGCTCCCTTATCAGTTATCAGCGGGGTTATCATGCGGGCTTATTGGCTCCCCGTTATCAGCGGGTATCATCGGGCTTTGCTCCCGTTATCAGCGGGTATCATCGGGCTTTGCTCCCCGTTATCAGCGGGTATCATCGGGCTTTGCTCCCTCTTATCAGCGGGTGTCATCGGGCTTCACTCCCTGTTATCAGCGGGTATCATCGGGCTTCACTCCCTGTTATCAGCGGGCATCATCGGGCTTCACTCCTCGTTATCAGCGGGTATCATCGGGCTTCACTCCTCGTTATCAGCGGGTATCATCGGGCTTCACTCCTCGTTATCAGCGGGTGTCATCGGCTTCACTCCTCGTTATCAGCGGGTATCATCGGGCTTCACTCCTTGTTATCAGCCAGTATCATCGGGCTTCACTCCCTGTTATCAGTGGGTGTCATCGGGCTTCACTCCTCGTTATCAGCGGGTGTCATCGGGCTTCACTCCTCGTTATCAGCGGGTATCATCGGCTTCACTCCCTGTTATCAGCGGGTGTCATCGGGCTTCACTCCTCGTTATCAGCGGGTATCATCGGGCTTCACTCCTTGTTATCAGCCAGTATCATCGGGCTTCACTCCCTGTTATCAGTGGGTGTCATCGGGCTTCACTCCTCGTTATCAGCGGGTGTCATCGGGCTTCACTCCTCTTTTATCAGCAGGTATCATCGGGCTTCACTCCTCGTTATCAGCGGGTGTCATCGGCTTCACTCCTCGTTATCAGCGGGTATCATCGGGCTTTGCTCCCTTTTATTGGCCGGTATCATCAGGTTTCTCTCCTTTTTATCGGCGGGTGTCATCGGGCTCCGCTCCCTCGTCTCCATATTTCTGCTCCTCTCCGTACCTCTCGCCTCCTCCTCTCTTCCATCTCTTCTTTGTTCCTCCTGTGTATTCTTTGTAGACATTTCATGGTAATTTGCCCTTTTCTCGTGTGAACTTCCCACAATCTTCATCTTCTTCAGATCTGCTCACGGCCCCGGAGTGACAAAGCTTCTGTCACATCTGAGATGTTTGTTCAAATACAGGAGAAGCTTTAGTGTTGCGGCAGCCGGCGGTCCGACCCTTTTATGTGGGGGCAGCGAGGACGGGATTGTTTGTTTTCCTTCTTTATGTCTGGGCCAGGTATGTGCACCTGATGGGTCCTGTGTCCTGCCGTCACTCAGGTGCAGCCGTCCGTACTAATCCCCGGCCTCGCCCCGCACCAGACGAGGAGCCCCGGTGCTAACACAACCATAGCCGAAATGTTACACTGGTACCATGGCGGCCGGCCGGGGGGAGACAAATCCACTACCTATGTCCATTATTCTAAGCAAGTGTTTTTGTTTTATGTTTTTCTTTTGGGCTAAAAATCAAATCAGAAAATATATTTTTTTATTCTGAAAAAAACAAAAACGAAAGATGATAATGATGAAAAGTTTCCAAAATAATCTCCAGTGTGAACTCTGAGAACCGCTGGGAACTCCTTCATCTTTCGTCTTTTCTCATCGCTGACTCGCTTATTTGGGGGTTTCATTATCCTCCGAGTTGTCGTGGGACCAAATCCCTTGCGCTCCTACAGCAAACAAGTCCGAAAATCATTGGTCAGGACCTGTAAATATAGTAGCACCCACCACCATGCAGGACGGAGCATCAAACGGGCCTAAACCAGACCCCCAACCTCTCGAGGAGACCTAACCATTGCTCAGGACCTGTAAATGCAGACAGCACCCACCGCTGTGCGGGGACGGAGTATTGAAGCGAGGATAGACCGGACCCCCAACCTCCCGGAGGAGACGTCATCATCGCTCAGGACCTGTAAATACAGACCGCACCCACTGCTGAAGCAAGGATAGACTGGACCCACAACCTCCCGGAGGAGATGTCGTCATCACTCAGGTCCTGTAAATGTAGAAAGGACCTGCTGCTGTGCGGGGACGGAGCGTTGGACTGGGATAGACCGAACCCCCAACCTCCCGGAGGAGACGTCGTCATCACTCAGTACCTGTAAATGTAGAAAGGACCTGCTGCTGTGCGGGGACGGAGCGTTGACTGGGATAGACCGAACCCCCAACCTCCCGGAGGAGACATCATCATCGCTCAGGACCTGTAAATATAGAAAGCCTCAGTCGCTGTGCGGGGACGGAGCGTCAGAGGAGGATAGACCGGACCCCCCAACCTCCCGGAGGAGACGTCGCCTGCTGATCCACACAATACAGAAATGGATGATCATATTTTAAATGCAAAATAAAAAAAGTAAAAGTCATAAAAAAAAAGCAAGGATGGGCGTTGTCGTATGTAAGACCGGCCCAATACGGAGAGCTCCGCGCATGAGCTGTAGATGAGGCCGCAGCTCCCCGGATTGGTGCTGCAGGGTAAAATGGAGGTTACTCATGAATAACTTACATAACATGGCATGCACACTAAATATTTACTTAAAAATTGATGCAGGATTCAGCGGGGAGTGAAATCTTCAGCGTTATTTTTGTTCCTTCGTTGTGTTGGAGTCAGTAGGTTAATGCAACTCCCGTGTCCCTTGTGCAGTTAATAGCATCGCACCGCGCGACTGCAGCTCTCCGCCCGGGGAAACAAATGAGACTTGTCAGGTGGATCCGAGGACTTGTATGGGTTAATGGTCCCGCAGGAGGCCGGGTTCATCAGCCTGCAATGACTCAAGGAGGAGGAGAGGGGTCCGCAGACAGAGCGATACCTCGGCGGGTCGGGGTTACACTTTGTCCTCACAGTTATAGGAACAGGTTCTCCTCCTGTGTCCTAAAATACACTGAAGATTCTGAATGCATCTGAGACCAGGAGGAAGGCTCCGACCCAGGGGGCTGCTGTCACAGAAGTCTACACACTGCCTGGCATCGGAGGACCTGGGCACGATTGGAGGACCCGGGCACAACCGAGGGACCGGGCACAATCGAGTGACCTGGGCAGAATCTGAGGACCCGGGGAATACCTCCCCACTTCTATTGGCTTTTTCTAACCAGTTGTGTTGTTCTCATCAGTCATTTTTCAGGTCACTAAAGGCCCCGTTACACGGCACGACATCATCAATGATATCACTTATACTTCACGGATTTGGAGTCGTTCCAGCGACATCGTTACAACCTCGTTGCGTGTGACTCTGCCAAGTTGTAATGATAAATCGTTGGATCGGGGATCGCAGGTTTGAGAACATGTTCGCAAACCACACGGTCAGCGATCAGCCAACCTGCAGCATCGTTGTGTGTGACACCGCGATAACAATGTCGTTTGTGACTTCGCTCATTCACAGCAATGAGCAGGGATCATTCATTGGGTTGTGTGAATGATAGCTGATCACTACATCGCTGGTGCGTCATCCACGATATCTAGATGTGACATCTCGCCAACGATGTCAAAACGATGTCCTAACGACCGCCCCGCCCCTGAGATCATTGTCGACATTGTGCCAACGTCGTGCCGTGTAACGGGGCCTTTAGGAGAAGTCACAAGAGGGTGAAATAACCCAATAATAAAACAAAGGGACAACAACAAGTAAAGTTCCCATAAGAAGCGTTTATCTGACACATCCCATAACACACATCTCATTTTCACTGTTTTATCCTTTGTTACATTTCAGGTGACAGATTCCGGCATTTACATCTGTGTCGCCACAAGTTCCACTGGAGAAACCACCTGGAGCGGATACCTGGAGGTGCAAGGTAATGAGGAGCCGCGGTGTGGGGGGCCTAAATCCTACACCCCCGACCAGAAATCACCTCACCCCCGAACCAGAAATCTCCTCACTCCAGAAACCACCTCTCCCCCCAAGCCTGAAATCGCCTCACCCCCGATCCAGAAATCGCCTCACCCCCTGCTCCAGAAATCGCCTCACCCCCTGCTCCAGAAATCGCCTCACCCCCTGCTCCAGAAATCACCTCACCCCCTGCTCCAGAAATCGCCTCCCCCCCCCTGCTTCAGAAATGGCCTCCCCCCCCCCCCCCCCTGCTCCAGAAATGGCCACAACCCCCTGCTCCAGAAATGGCCACAACCCCCTGCTCCAGAAATGGCCACACCCTCTGCTCCAGAAATGGCCACACCCCCAGTCACACCCTGCCCCCGATCACTGGCTGCGGGGCTCCGGGGTGAGATCGCCGCTGCTGCTTTGTCTTCTAATAATTGTCATCTTTTTATGTCTTTGAAGAGAAAGGTTCCCCGGTGCACGTGCAGCTGGCGGAGCCCAGTCTGGTGCCCGGGTCGCCCTCCAAACCACTTGTCACAGATGTCAGTAAAAACAGCGTGACCCTGACATGGCAGCCACATCCTCAGTCCGGGAGCTCACAGGTGTCGTCCTACATCATCGAGGCCTTCAGGTAAAGAAACAGACGACTATTACTGCTGCATCTGGGAATTGTGCACCATGTCAAGCGCTGGATAAAGGGCAGAAGGTGCCAAGCACTACAGAATACACTACACAGCACCGCAGAATACACTACGCAGCACCGCAGAATACACTACACGCAGCACCACAGAGCAGTACAGATCATTACAGAGCAGTACAGACTGCCTTCCAGAGCATTACAAAGCACTTCAGAGCAGTACCGAGCTCTATGTAGCACTGCAAAGCACTACAGTGCAGTAAGAGCTCTACAGAGCACACTACAGAGCGCACCACTGAGCACTCCAGAGCACTACAAAGCAATACAGATCAGTACAGAGCTCCTATATAGCACCACAAAACACCACACTGCAGTACAGCGTACTATAGAGCAGTACAAAGTGCCCTACAGAGCACCACAGAGGACTACAGAACAATTGAGATCAGTCTTGCAGTGATCCCATGAGCCGATAAATCAAGCCACATGCAAATTATCCAGTCTGTATCGGGGGCGTGCCGGTGCTCTGAGTGTATGGACGCTCCTGCTCTGCACATTCAGGTGTTCTCAAGGCTCAATATCTCTTTTCTGGGACTGCAGATTCCTCCAGGACGGTATCATTTCTATAGTCTGTGACAGTGGATGTCCATAGACGTTATATTGGGCTCCTCGTGTTCTGCTCTGTGCAGCTCATGCAGGGGGAAGGGGGGGGGGGGAGTGTTTATATCTGAACCCCAACTGATCAGCGACACTGTGGATCTTGTAGGATCTTGTAATATATGAAGACATTTATAAACTGAAAGATCCATTTTCAGCAATCTCCTCCCGGAGTCACGCGGCGCACACGTCTGTCTCTAGCGCAGCGCTGTCAGCACATTGCGCAGGGCCGTTACACTTATATTTGTTTTGATTTTCTCGTCGGGTTTTCAGTATTTTCTGGCTGTAACATCAGTATAACATGAGCCGGTTTGTAGGGACTGCGGACGATCGGCTCGAACTTTGGGTCACTGGTTCTGCAAACATCTTCCTAGGAGGCAATAGGTGGGCACCGCGTCCTCAGTCTGGGGTGTCTGACACATCCACTGTGTCCTCACCCCAGTGCTGCAAAGGCTGCAGTGCTAACCACTTGAGCCACCGTACTATAATACTGCCCCTATGTACAAGAATATAACTACTATAATACTGCCCCTATGTACAAGAATATAACTACTATAATACTGCCCCTATATACAAGAATATAACTACTATAATACTGCTCCTATATACAAGAGTATAACTAATACTGCCCTTATATACAAGAATATAACTACTATAATACTGCTCCTATATACAAGAATATAACTACTATAATACTGCCCCTATATACAAGAATATAACTACTATAATACTGCCCCTATATACAAGAATATAACTACTATAATACTGCCCCTATATACAAGAATATAACTACTATAATACTGCTCCTATATACAAGAATATAACTACTATAATACTGCCCCTATATACAAGAATATAACTACTATAATACTGCTCCTATATACAAGAATATAACTACTATAATACTGCCCCTATATACAAGAATATAACTACTATAATACTGCCCCTATGTACAAGAATATAACTACTATAATACTGCTCCTCTGTACAAGAATATAACTACTATAATACTGCCCCTATGTACAAGAATATAACTACTATAATACTGCCCCTATATACAAGAATATAACTACTATAATACTGCTCCTATATACAAGAATATAACTACTATAATACTGCCCTATTACAAGAATATAACTACTATAATACTGCCCTATATACAAGAATATAACTACTATAATACTGCCCTATATACAAGAATATAACTACTATAATACTGCTCCTATATACAAGAATATAACTACTATAATACTGCTCCTATATACAAGAATATAACTACTATAATACTGCTCCTATATACAAGAATATAACTACTATAATCTGCCCTATATACAAGAATATAACTACTATAATCACTGCCCCTATATACAAGAATATAACTACTATAATACTGCTCCTATATACAAGAATATAACTACTATAATCTGCCCTATATACAAGAATATAACTACTATAATACTGCTCCTATATACAAGAATATAACTACTATAATACTGCCCTATATACAAGAATATAACTACTATAATACTGCCCCTATGTACAAGAATATAACTACTATAATACTGCTCCTTGTACAAGAATATAACTACTATAATACTGCCCCTATATACAAGAATATAACTACTATAATACTGCCCTATTACAAGAATATAACTACTATAATACTGCCCCTATATACAAGAATATAACTACTATAATACTGCTCCTATATACAAGAATATAACTACTATAATACTGCTCCTATATACAAGAATATAACTACTATAATACTGCCCCTATATACAAGAATATAACTACTATAAACTGCCCTAATACAGAATATCTACTATAATACCCAATACAAGAATATAACTACTATAATACTGCTCCTATATACAAGAATATAACTACTATAATACTGCTCCTATATACAAGAATATAACTACTATAATACTGCCCTATATACAAGAATATAACTACTATAATACTGCCCCTATATACAAGAATATAACTACTATAATAATCTGCCCCTATATACAAGAATATAACTACTATAATACTGCCCCTATATACAAGAATATAACTACTATAATACTGCCCCTATATACAAGAATATAACTACTATAATACTGCTCCTATATACAAGAATATAACTACTATAATACTGCCCCTATATACAAGAATATAACTACTATAATACTGCCCCTATATACAAGAATATAACTACTATAATACTGCCCCTATATACAAGAATATAACTACTATAATACTGCCCCTATATACAAGAATATAACTACTATAATACTGCCCCTATATACAAGAATATAACTACTATAATACTGCCCTATATACAAGAATATAACTACTATAATACTGCCCCTATATACAAGAATATAACTACTATAATACTGCTCCTATATACAAGAATATAACTACTATAATACTGCCCTATATACAAGAATATAACTACTATAATACTGCCCCTATATACAAGAATATAACTACTATAATACTGCCCCTATATACAAGAATATAACTACTATAATACTGCCCTATATACAAGAATATAACTACTATAATACTGCCCTATATACAAGAATATAACTACTATAATACTGCCCCTATATACAAGAATATAACTACTATAATACTGCTCCTATATACAAGAATATAACTACTATAATACTGCTCCTATATACAAGAATATAACTACTATAATACTGCTCCTATATACAAGAATATAACTACTATAATACTGCTCCTATATACAAGAATATAACTACTATAATACTGCTCCTATATACAAGAATATAACTACTATAATACTGCTCCTATATACAAGAATATAACTACTATAATACTGCTCCTATATACAAGAATATAACTATAATATTCCTATATACAAAATATAACTACTATAATACTGCTCCTATATACAAGAATATAACTACTATAATACTGCTCCTATATACAAGAATATAACTACTATAATACTGCTCCTATATACAAGAATATTACTACTATAATACCGTCCTCTATACACAAGAATATCTCTACATATAATTGTGAAATGTCTCCTCCACTTCCGTCTGGATGTCGCCTATGTCACATCCCGTAGCGCCATATTTCCACACCCAAGTGATGTGTATGGAAATATGGCGGCCACAGCCCGCTGCATGCTCCCTCCGCCCGCTCTCAGCAGTGTGCCCGCTGAACCCCGGCCCTGACCCTGCAGTCCCACCACTAACTCGACACCGCATCCCCCACCAGCTATCCCCTCCGACGCCGATCAGCTGGGACTTACAGGATCGGTGGTGATGTCACTGTCATGGGTGGAGCTACATCACATGACATAATCACAGGCCCTGTCCACATACAGAGAGCAACCAGGTTACTGCAGCCTGTCCTCCACTCTGACACACACACACCTAATCTCGATCTGCCCCTGCTCTTCCCCACTCTGCTCTGCCCCTGCTGTCGCCCACAACTTTGGAGCAAGCACGGAGGGGGAGCAGATCTACCATGGTGGAGGAGGCACAGTGACCACAGGAGAAGAGCAAAGAGATAACAAAGGCCAGAGAGCAACCACAGGTGGGGGGGGCTGAGAGACAGCACAGGTGGGGGGGCTGAGAGACAGCACAGGTGGGGAGCCAGAGAGACAGCACAGGTGGGGAGCCAGAGAGACGCCTGCCACCCCCAGCGCCATAGACCCCGCCTCCCATCAACATGTCACCACCCACCCGATAGCATAGTGCGCCCATCTAGTAAGTATTATAATACTTCCCTTCTGTTGGCATATAACACTATGTTAATAATGATTATTATCTTTCCTACATACTTCTTTCTCGTTCTTAGCCAGTCTTCGGGCAGTACGTGGCAGACAGTAGCGGATAATGTGCGGTTGGAGAAACACACGGTCGTCGGTCTGAACCCAAACACCATTTATCTCTTCATCATCCGAGCAATGAATCCGTACGGCCTCAGCGATCCCAGTCCGATGTCAGAGCCTGTGCGCACACAGGGTGAGTCGGGTGGCGGTATTATTTCCATTCCACCTCTTCCTTTTCTTCCCCTTCCCCTTCCCCTTCTTCCTCTTCTTCTGTACATTCATTATGTTCCTGTGTTTTGTAGACATCAGTCCCACACGTCAAGGTGTCGACCATCGTCAGGTGCAGCGTGAGCTTGGGGAGGTCGTGGTTCAGCTTCAGAAGCCGATCATCCTCACCTCCTCCACGGTGCAGGTCACATGGACGGTCAGTCACACATAAACGACCCCCTGACTAAGCGCTCGCCATGTTCCTGCTGTTTCTACACTTTTGCTGCTGTTTGTTGTATACTTGTGTACATGTAACACTGCAGCTCACTGTGCATGCTGGGAGTAGTAGTTCAGCTGCAGCTTGCAGCTCATTGTGCAGGGCGGATGCCTCGATTTTGTGATTGTTCCGCCATCTGTTTTTATGGTAACCCTGCACTGTTTGACCTCTCGCGCTGTCACAGACGGGGAGAATGGCAGTGATTACCCACAATGACCCGTTATCTGCCCCTGATGGGGCATCTCCTGGATGAGGCACATTAGTGGGATGCATCTCCTGGGAGGTGTTGGGGTGGAGGCCGCCATTACTACTTGTTGTCCCTGGCAACCAACGCCATAAACATACCAGCATTTCCCCCAACCCCCGCCTCGTCAGTTGTGGGTGGGATCCATTACTGCGGCCATTAGTTGTGTAATTTTGACAAAACTGAAGGAAATCCGGTGCCATAAAAATCTGCAGATCTGATCACCGGTCATCACAGCGCTGTATGATGGCAGCGGTCACGTCCTGCCCCACGACGTCAAATCTATTTTATACCCATCAGCTTTTATGTAAAGAGAGATCAAATCAAAAATGGCGGTATCCTGGGGGGTGACAGTCCCAGGAGCTCAGAGACACCCCACTCCCCGCCACCCAAGCGCTGCACATACAGGGAGCAGAGAGAAAGGAGGTCCTACAAAGTTCTGACTCATGGGGTGAATACTAATACAAGACAGAGAAAGGTGGTCCTACAAAGTGCTGACTCAGGGGGTGATTACTAATACAAGACAGAGAAAGGTGGTCCTACAAAGTGCTGACTCAGGGGGTGAATACTAATACAAGACAGAGAAAGGTGGTCCTACAAAGTGCTGACTCAGCGGGCTGAATACTAATACAAGACATAGAAAGGTGGTCCTACAAAGTGCTGACTCGGGGGCTGAATACTAATACAAGACAGAGAAAGGTGGTCCTACAAAGTGCTGACTCGGGGGTGAATACTAATACAAGACAGAGAAAGGTGGTCCTACAAAGTGCTGACTCAGGGGGTGAATACTAATGCAAGACAGGGGAAGGTGGTCCTACAAAGTGCTGACTCAGGGGGTGAATACTAATACAAGACAGAGAAAGGTGGTCCTACAAAGTGCTGACTCAGGGGGTGAATACTAATACAAGACAGAGAAAGCACTTTGTAGGACCACCTTTCTCTGTCTTGTATTAGTATTCAGCCCCTGAGTCAGCACTTTGTAGGACCACCTTTCTCTGTCTAGTATTAGTCTTCACCCCCTGAGTCAGCACTTTGTAGGACCACCTTTCTCTGTCTTGTATTAGTATTCACCCCCTGAGTCAGCACTTTGTAGGACCACCTTTCTCTGTCTTGTATTAGTATTCACCCCCTGAGTCAGCACTTTGTAGGACCACCTTTCTCTGTCTTGTATTAGTATTCACCCCCCTGAGTCAGCACTTTGTAGGACCACCTTTCTCTGTCTTGTATTAGTATTCAGCCCCTGAGTCAGCACTTTGTAGGACCACCTTTCTCTGTCTAGTATTAGTCTTCACCCCCTGAGTCAGCACTTTGTAGGACCACCTTTCTCTGTCTTGTATTAGTATTCACCCCCTGAGTCAGCACTTTGTAGGACCACCTTTCTCTGTCTTGTATTAGTATTCACCCCCGGAGTCAGCACTTTGTAGGACCACCTGACTCCGGGGGTGAATACTAATACAGACAGAGAAAGGTGGTCCTACAAAGTGCTGACTCCGGGGTGAATACTAATACAAGACAGAGAAAGGTGGTCCTACAAAGTGCTGACTCAGGGGCTGAAAATATAAATGCATATAAACAATGTTCAGATTTATGTTTTTAAAATATTTAGAAAACCAAGTGTCATTTCTTTAACACTTCACAAATGTGTCAAGAAGACATTTATTGATCTCTCTCTCTTTGTATGTCTGTCTGTCAGTCTATTATATATAGATATAAGCGTGTGTTTATTATAATGTCCTCGCTGTCCGCAGGTGGACCGCCAGGCCCAGTTCATCCAGGGTTATAGGGTCATGTACAGGCCCAAGTCCAGCATTTGGGTGGTGCAAGATGTGAAGTCTCCGACAGAGCGCACCGCCATCCTGGTGGACCTGAAGAGGGGCACAGAGTACGAAATTAAGATCCGCCCGTATTTTGACGAGTTCCAGGGCATGGACAGCGATATCTTGCTGGTGCGCACCCCTGAGGAAGGTAAGAGCAGGGAAGAAAATGGTGCACTGATCAGAAAGATGATGAGGCTGTCGGTGGCAGCTATTAGTGGCAGCTCATTATGTCACAGGCGGTCTCCGGAGATGTGGGGAGCCTGGGCTCAGTATTCGGGGAGGAAGCCATGACTCCGCACACAGGGTCACTATAACGTGTGTGCAGACACAACATGTTCCCGGTGCTCGTGACTCCTGAGCTCCATCAGATCGGAGATCGTATCCTCCTCAGACACTGAGCTTCATCCTCAGGAATGTGCCGACATAACCGCCAAACTATGTGACTTGTCACCGCTCAGCCCGAACCGCGACTCTGGAAGCGTAGAAAGCACCAGTGCCGCTCACATTACCTCACTGTGTGCAGAACCAGCACCGAGGAGGCAAAGTATCTCAACCGTAATCTAAATAATGAAGTCAGACGAGCGGCCGCGACACGAGGGATGAGACATCCAGATAAGGGAGAACGTGGGTGGGAAAGATGGAGAGAAGCGTCAGGATAATGAGACATTAGAGACTGGTTCACGTGCGAGATGTAATATAGTGCACTGATATATACCGTAATATACAGTAATATTCTGTGCAGCAGAATTACACTGACTTCAGTCCGGTCTTTATCTCCGCCTAATATTGGAGCGTTATTTTCTTAGTGTTTGATCCATTCTTGCTTCTCATACTCTGTAACATACTGATGTACCCTCCAGTATTATACCGCACTCCTCATTCTATGCAGTTGGTATATGTATGGGTGCAGGTCGCTGGGCACATGCAGGTGCTTTGTCTTTTGTCCACAATCTCTTTATTTTTTTCAGTGAACTCAATGATTTCTGTTTTCACAGTCCCCAGCGCACCGCCACAATCTGTCGCAGTAGTGACCGCAGGCACCAGTAACAGCACGAATATCAGTATTACATGGGAGCCGCCCCCCGTGGAGCATCAGAACGGCATTATCCAGGACTATCGGGTGAGTGCGGTGCTGAGCGGACGCTGCGGGAGGGTCGGCGGTGCTGAGCGGACGCTGCGGGAGGGTCGGCGGTGCTGAGCGGACGCTGCGGAGGGTCGGCGGTGCTGAGCGGACGCTGCGGGAGGGTCGGCGGTGCTGAGCGGACGCTGCGGGAGGGTCGGCGGTGCTGAGCGGACGCTGCGGGAGTGTCGGCGGTGCTGAGCGGCGCTGCGGGAGGTCGGCGGTGCTGAGCGGACGCTGCGGGAGGGTCGGCGGTGCTGAGCGGACGCTGCGGGAGGGTCGTCGGTGCTGAGCGGGCGCTGCGGGAGGGTCGGCGGTGCTGAGCGGACGCTGCGGGAGGGTCGGCGGTGCTGAGCGGACGCTGCGGGAGGTCGGCGGTGCTGAGCGGACGCTGCGGGAGGGTCGGCGGTGCTGAGCGGACGCTGCGGAGGGTCGGCGGTGCTGAGGGGACGCTGCGGGAGGGTCGGCGGTGCTGAGCGGGACGCTGCGGGAGGTCGGCGGTGCTGAGCGGACGCTGCGGGAGGGTCGGCGGTGCTGAGCGGACGCTGCGGGAGGGTCGCGGTGCTGAGCGGGCGCTGCGGGAGGGTCGTCGGTGCTGAGCGGACGCTGCGGGAGGGTCGTCGGTGCTGAGCGGACGCTGCGGGAGGGTCGTCGGTGCTGAGCGGACGCTGCGGGAGGGTCGTCGGTGCTGAGCGGACGCTGCGGGAGGGTCGTCGGTGCTGAGCGGACGCTGCGGGAGGGTCGGCGGTGCTGAGCGGACGCTGCGGGAGGGTCGGCGGTGCTGAGCGGACCTGCGGGAGGGTCGGCGGTGCTGAGCGGACGCTGCGGGAGGGTCGGCGGTGCTGAGCGGACGCTGCGGGAGGGTCGGCGGTGCTGAGCGGACGCTGCGGGAGGGTCGGCGGTGCTGAGCGGACGCTGCGGGAGGGTCGGCGGTGCTGAGCGGGCGCTGCGGGAGGGTCGGCGCTGACGAGCGGACGCTGGGAGAAGGGTCGGCGCTGACGAGCAGACGCTGGGGGGAAGGTCGGCGCTGATGAGCAGATGCAGGAGGGCTGAAATCCGCATGGCTGGACAGAGGAGGTGGGATCCTGTCTTCACAGGGGACAGTAGATGAGATCCCCCCCACCTGGGCACGGTGATGATCTGAATCCCTCCTGCTGTTGATTTCAATGCCCGCCTCATTATTATTCTGACTACATGTGGCCTCGGCAGTGAGATGCCCCAATGATACGGCTGCAGTGATACATAGTGATTGAGGACGGTCTCTAGAGCTATTGTGGTGGAATTCCAGGTCACCGTCACCATCACCAGGTCTCCTGTCCATGTCTTACATTAGTCGTGCAGGCATTTTCCTTCCCCCGGGGTCTCACACACGAGATCATTCTCTTTCACAGATTTGGTGTTTGGGAAACGAGTCTCGTTATCACATAAACCGGACAGTGGACGGCACGCTGCACAGCACGCTCATACGGGGCCTGGTCCCCGGGATTCTCTACCGAGTAGAAGTTGCTGCAGCCACAAGCGCCGGCTTTGGGGTTAAGAGCCAGCCAATCACCATCCAGATCAGTACGTATTCCTCCTGTAAGCCCAACTTTTGAGCCTTTTGGTGTCAGGCCCGTCATACCCTTTTCTCGTGTTTCGCCCCAGAACCCTCCTCCGATCACTTCTCCATAAACTCTGGAGACAGCGTCAGCCTGACCGAACAGATTACAGATGTGGTGAAGCAGCCGGCGTTCATTGCCGGCATCGGTGGGGCATGCTGGGTAATCCTGATGTGCTTCAGCGTCTGGATATACTGCCGTAGGAAGAAAAGAAAGGAGCTCAGCCATTATACGGGTGGGTGAACCCTACGGGGTCCAGTAATCTTCTATACTTGTTTGTATGGTATCGAGCAGAGCGTTCATCTGTGGACTCGGTCCCTCAGCACCTGAGAAAGCTAATACCTTCCCCACTTTTCTTTTACAGCTTCCTTCGCCTACACCCCCGCAGGTAACAATCCACTTCCATTAATCCTCGTCATCCTCACTGTAGATACACTCTTATATTATGTTTTTATTTTTTCAGTGTCTTTTCCCCACACCGAGGGCTCCAGTCACATAACAGCCAGGTATGAACACATTGTATACGGGACATCATATACTTCAGCCATTAATGAATAGAGCAAGTAAGAAGCACAGATCGCCATTGACCCTTCAGAGTGACCATACGTCTGATCAGAATCAGATAAACCTCAAGCCTTAAAGGCTGCACCAGTTCTGTAATGTCCCATCACTATGGGCGCCCTGACAGTGTATCAGATGCGTATTATAAGTTTTATCACCTTTGTCTGGTTTAGTTCTTTGTATCCTGGGATAGGCGTGGGTTCAGATCCCATTGCGGTTCCCTAAATATGTCTGTTGTCCAAAGGCCCGGTATGTTGGCAACAAGCGCATCCAATTACCCCTGGCTGGCAGACTCCTGGCCTGCAACCAACCTCCTGAGAAATGGCAAACCAAAAGAGGCGGCGGTGCCCTGCTGTCCCGGGAACCACAACCCTTCCGAGAGATACTACAATGGTGAGTGCCGCAGACCCAATACCGTGCTGCATGGTTCTCAGAACAGAGTTACCCAATAGTCGTTCTTTATTATGACGTGTAAAGAAAATCTCATTTATGCTGTTGGGATTTTATATTAATTTAGAGAATTATTTGTTCCGGTCACAGAATTGTCTCATCTCATTAACGATAAATTCAGCAATTACAAGAAATGTTTCACAAATATTAAACTTCTCGCGGCTCCTGCAGATGCTGGAATCTCTAACTACATCGCTCAGACTGAGAAATTTGGGACCGGGGTCTCGGACGGACCAATCTACAGCACCATTGACCCCACCAGTGATGACATGAGGACATTTAATGGCGTGTACTCGCAGCACACCACGCCCTATGCTACCACACCTGTGGTGCCCTACGGAGGTGCAAACCTGCACTCCCCCGAATCTGAGGACAATGCCTGGAACATTCAAGCCGGAACGTCTGGGATCCTGTACGCACAACCGGAGCGAAACAAGGCAGAAAACGGTATGTGTGCATGTTTAATTATTACAGTTAGGATCTAACAAGGTGCTCATTCCTCAGTGGATTCTACTTCAAAACTGCAGGAGCAACAAAGATTCCCCACCTACAACAGTAAAAGGGTGAAAATCCACAGCAGAAATTGACATGTTAAGACTTAGAAGATGTGAACTGTCATTATCTACATTAGTTTATTTTTTTGTACATAGGAGCAGTATTATAGTAGTTATATTTTTGTATATAGGGCAGTATTATAGTAGTTATATTCTTGTATATAGAGGCAGTATTATAGTAGTTATATTCTTGTATATAGGAGCAGTATTATAGTAGTTATATTCTTGTATATAGGAGCAGTATTATAGTAGTTATAGTCTTGTATATAGGAGCAGTATTATAGTAGTTATATTCTTGTATATAGGGCAATATTATAGTAGTTATATTCTTGTATATAGGGGCAGTATTATAGTAGTTATATTCTTGTATATAGGGAAGTATTATAGTAGTTATATTCTTGTATATAGGGCAGTATTATAGTAGTTATATTCTTGTATATAGGGCAGTATTATAGTAGATATATTCTTGTATATAGGGGCAGTATTATAGTAGTTATATTCTTGTATATAGGAGCAGTATTATAGTAGTTATATTTTTGTATATAGGGCAGTATTATAGTAGTTATATTTTTTATATAGGAGCAGTATATAGTAGTTATATTCTTGTATATAGGAGCAGTATTATAGTAGTTATATTCTTGTATATAGGGGCAGTAATATAGTAGTTATATTCTTGTACATAGGAGCAGTATTATAGTAGTTATATTCTTGTAATAGGAGCAGTATTATAGTAGTTATATTCTTGTATATAGGAGCAGTATTATAGTAGTTATATTCTTGTATATAGAGGGCAGTATTATAGTAGTTATATTCTTGTACATAGGAGCAGTATTATATAGTTATATCTTGTACATAGGGCAGTATTATAGTAGTTATATTCTTGTACATAGGAGCAGTATTATATAGTAGTTATATTCTTGTATATAGGGCAGTATTATAGTAGTTATATTCTTGTATAAGGAGCAGTATTATAGTAGTTATATTCTTGTATATAGGGCAGTATTATAGTAGTTATATTCTTGTATATAGGAGCAGTATTATAGTAGTTATATTCTTGTATATAGGGCAGTATTATAGATAGTTTAGTATAGTTTCTTGTATATAGGAGCAGTATTATAGTAGTCTATATTCTTGTAATAGGAGCAGTATTATAGTAGTTATATTCTTGTATATAGGAGCAGTATTATAGTAGTTATATTCTTGTATATAGGAGCAGTATTATAGTAGTTATATTCTTGTATATAGGAGCAGTATTATAGTAGTTATATTCTTGTATATAGAGCAGTATTATAGTAGTTATAGTCTTGTATATAGGAGCAGTATTATAGTAGTTATATTCTTGTATATAGGAGCAGTATTATAGTAGTTATATTCTTGTATATAGGAGCAGTATTATAGTAGTTATAGTCTTGTACATAGGAGCAGTATTATAGTAGTTATATTCTTGTATATAGGAGCAGTATTATAGTAGTTATATTCTTGTATATAGAGGGCAGTATTATAGTAGTTATATTCCTGTACATAGGAGCAGTATTATTATAGCAGTTATATTCCTGTATATAGGGGCAGTATTATAGTAGTTATATTCTTGTATATAGGAGCAGTATTATAGTAGTTATATTCTTGTATATAGGAGCAGTATTATAGTAGTTATATTCTTGTATATAGGGGCAGTATTATAGTAGTTATATTCTTGTATATAGGAGCAGTATTATAGTAGTTATATTCTTGTATATAGGAGCAGTATTCTAGTAGTTATATTCTTGTATATAGGAGCAGTATTATAGTAGTTATATTCTTGGACATAGGGCAGTATTATAGTAGTTATATTCTTGTACATAGGGGCAGTATTATAGTAGTTATATTCTTGTATATAGGAGCAGTATTATAGTAGTTATATTCTTGTATATAGAGGGCAGTATTATTTTATGTAAAATATTATATCTACTATAATGCTGCCTGTAGCACTGTTTTACCTGTGGATAATTAATGCCTTCTTTTATTTCTGATCTTTTTATTCTTTGTCCCTTTTGATGAGTTTTTTTTTGCATATAAATATTTAGTTCCAGCCTCTAAACCTGGTAAACAGAAGTCTATGGGTAAAGCGGTGAAGACGCCGTCTCTGAACTGGACGGAGGTCCTGCCGCCGCCTCCTCCGGCCGATGAGCTGAATCACTTCCGGATGATGACTCTGATGTGGAGATGAAGTGAGTTTTCCTCCAGATTCGCGGTCTCTTCTGCTCGGTGTCTCTCAGATCCAGCAGATTCCTGGCGGACGATCGTGTTTGTTTATAATTGCGTTGATTGAAGACGTTGTTGTCTGTAAACCGCGGCGGCGACCGGATGAAACGTTTAATAAACACAGTAATCAGCCGGATTGTGCTACGGGGACGTTACATCTGTGAATATCGCCGGCTGTCACTCACTTTACATCCAATAAATAGGGAAAAAAGGAAATGAAACCATTAATTGCCCTGGGAATATTATGGTTTAATAAACGGCCAATAATGATTGTATCAAACCGCAGAGGATGAGACGCGAGATTATAGTTAGTAGGAAATATTGTGTAAAGCTCCTGATGTAAGAATATTAGATGTCATTCAGTTTTATTTATTTTCCAATGAAAAATCAGAGTTAAATTATTAATTTTTCCCACAGCTCTGACACAGAAGAATGGTGCCCGCCATTGCCAGAAAGGACGTATTTGATGGAGAATATTCCAGAGGATTGTCCTCCCCCGCCGCCTCGTGGTGAGGCTTCATCTCCGGCACAGTCATACGGTCAACAGTCCACGGCCACGCTCACACCGTCCCCCCGAGACGACCCCCACGACTCCGAAGACATCCCACGACTACAACAGTTTGACCTCCCCCCTCATCCCAGGTAATAACTCCGATGTTACCCCAAATACTCGTCATCCTCCACTATAGCGTCTGCCAAGAAGAGTGAAGAAATCATCCAAAATGTTCCAACCTCCAGAGGAATCGCTTCATCCATATTTGATTTGTAGGCGGATGCCGTCTGGATCTGTACCGATGCAAAGAGCCCCCAGTCCTCCGCTGACACAATCCAACCCGAGCCTTCACACCGAGGGAGGAGAGACCCCGCGACATGGACACCGGCGAAACCTCAGCCAAAACCCCACAATCAGCCCAGAGAATGTCACTTACCACAACACAGGTCAATGTCCACTAAGATACTGTGTCCATGAATATAACTACTATAATACTGCCCCTATAGACAAGAATATAACTACTATAATACTGCTTCTATATACAAGAATATAACTACTATAGTACTGCCCCTATATACAAGAATATAACTACTATAATACTGCTCCTGTGTACAAGACTATAACTACTATAATACTGCCCCTATATACAAGAATATAACTACTATAATACTGCTCCTATATACAATAATATAACTGCTATAATACTGCTCCTATGTACAAGACTATAACTACTATAATACTGCTCCTATTCACAATAATGTAACTACTATAATACTGCTCCTATATACAAGAATATAACTACTATAATACTGCTCCTATATACAAGAATATAACTACTATAATACTGCCCCTATATACAAGAATATAACTACTATAATACTGCTCCTATATACAAGAATATAACTACTATAATACTGCCCCTATATACAAGAATATAACTACTATAATACTGCTCCTATACACAAGAATATAACTACTATAATACTGCCCCTATACACAAGAATATAACTACTATAATACTGCTCCTATGTACAAGAATATAACTACTATAATACTGCTCCTATATACAAGAATATAACTACTATAATACTGCCCCTATATACAAGAATATAACTACTATAATACTGCTCCTATATACAAGAATATAACTACTATAATACTGCCCCTATATACATGAATATAACTACTATAATACTGCCCCTATATACAAGAATATAACTACTATAATACTGCCCCTATATACAAGAATATAACTACTATAATACTGCTCCTATATACAAGAATATATAACTACTATAATACTGCCCCTATATACAAGAATATAACTACTATAATACTGCCCCTATATACAAGAATATAACTACTATAATACTGCCCCTATATACAAGAATATAACTACTATAATACTGCTCCTATGTACAAGAATATAACTACTATAATACTGCCCCTATATACAAGAATATAACTACTGTAATACTGCCCCTATATACATGAATATAACTACTATAATACTGCCCTATATACAAGAATATAACTACTATAATACTGCCCCTATATACAAGAATATAACTACTATAATACTGCTCCTATATACAAGAATATAACTACTATAATACTGCTCCTATATACAAGAATATAACTACTATAATACTGCCCCTATGTAGCATATTTGTCTCTGTGCCTCTTCCATGTCCAGGCCGACTATTATAGATGAGAATTGTCACTTTATTATCGTTGTTTCTTTATTGTAGACATTTTTTTTTAAGTGTTTTTATTATTTTAATTAAATCCATCAGGAAAAGCACAACCTCAGTCCGGAGATATCAGCACTCCCCCCGGACAGAAATCAAAAGGAAAGAAAAAATCCAAGTCCGCTCACTACCGCCGGGAAGCAAAACAAGGAGGTGCGTGGTGTTATCTCTTGATTTCCACTTTTTTCCTTAATAGCAGAAATTCCAGGGTGCAATGAGCGCAGGATCCACCGGGGGAGACACTGTGTATAGATGACAGCAATTAAACCCACGTAACCCTACCTTCCCTATCTGTTAGAGAGGGTAGTACAGATATACCCTCCCCTATATGTTATTCCCCCACTATCTGTTATTGGCGGCTTGGATAATTCACATTAAAGGCCCAGTCACACACACAGATAATTGTGCAGAGATTGTTCACAGATCTCTGGTTGCAGTGAAATCATGGACACATTGTTACATTTGTTCTATTTTGTGGCCATGTACAATGTATCCATGATTTCACTGCAACAATCTCTGCACAATTTTCTGTGTGTAACTTGGGCCTTTTAATCCAGGCGGAAACCCGATTTCTTTTTTCTTTCAGATAGGGATTTGCAGAATTCATGAATCAGGAGATTAGATTCTCCCTGTGAAACGTTGGAAGCCCCAGAGTCACAGTAGAGGATCATCTCTGACCCTCCCGGCCATTGCCCATACAGCGCAGGTTTCCTATGTCCACCCCACCCCTACAGTACCTCTTCCTGACACTAGGTGGCGATCTCTGTGGCCCCTCATGCACCTCAGTAAGGGCCTTTTCCAGATCTGCTCCAGTGCCAATGGAGGGTCTTTTATTTTTATGTGATACCTGAGCAGGGGACGGACATAGAAGCAAAGCAGAATCCATAATATCTGTCCACAATTACAATCCGCCACTTAACATGTAGCAACATCGCTATGTCGCTGCAACTCGTGACGTTGCAGAGACCTCGCAGCGACGTCGTTACGTGGAATATCCCGCAACGATCAGCGATCCCCTCAGTGATCGATCGTTGCTGAGTGGCCAGGGCCGTTTTTCAGCCACGCATGCATCGGCATGTGTGATAGGGGCAACGACCAGCTAGCCCTAAGTGTTCCCTGGTAACCAGGATAAACATCAGGTTACTAAGCAGAGCTCTGCACTTAGTAACCCGATGTTTATCCTGGTTACCAGAGTTCTTTCGTTTACCCCAGCGTAGCGAGACCTCGATATCGGGGAAAAATAATATTTTATATTCTTTTCCACGATGTTGAAGTCGTTACACGGGTGGCTGGTCGCTGGCCAGTCTGCCTGTGTGACAGCTCACCAGCGATCTGATAGCGATGTCCCAGCGATCCTTTTCGTTGGTTGGGTTGCTGGGACATCGCAACGTGTAAACCGGCCTTTATTCACATGATTGGTGACAATTCTCCCACCATCATGAGGTTTGTTGTCGTGTCCCTATGGGGTCGAGGGTTCGAGCTGCAGCCTGTTCATTCCCAATGACAGCTGACAAAAAGAAATATGCTGGGGTGACCCCATGGTGGGGCGCTGGGCATATAAGAGAGGGACTGGAAATTATTATGAAAAGTACAGACCTTTATTTCAATTGGTGCTTCACTGACAGCTGACCTCAGCGCTCAGATAACTCAGTCCCATAGTGTTTGAATGAAGCGGAAGAGGTTTTGCAGACAGCTCCGCGCCATTCATTGTCTATGGGACTGACAGACATTAGACATGCGCTCTGTCCGCCAGTCCTTACACACAATGAAGGTGCGGCCCGTGATTGACCTCCCGCTCTATTTTCGGGACAGGTCAGGTCCCTTTGATGAGGTAACAGCCTACAAATGTGGGGCAAACCCTTTAGGTATGATGGGGTCAAACCTTTTTATTCTAATATGTCAACTTCACTGTAAGCACAACTGTTCTTTGTGTCTTAGATCTCCCCCCACCCCCTGAGCCCCTCCTGCCGATGAGGAGCCCGGCTCACCCCGTGTGGAGTACTGCGGCTCATCGCTGGAGAGGGACGCCAGCGCCACATCATCTGTAGAAAGGAGGTCCGGACCCCAGCGGGGAGGCACCACGCATGCGCTTCACCACCGAGAAGGTACAGTCTGGTTACACCCGCCCTGCATGTCACTGTTCCTCTATATGAAGGACGATCGTGGGGGATCACACTGTGAGATCTCTGAACACAGAACAGATCCTCTAATAAATGTGGGGAAAACTTCACATCGGTCTGTCTACACAGTGAGGGAGGGATAGAGGTGACGGCACTGATCGGAGGGATCTCCCTGGAGACTTGGAGGGAATGGCACTGATAGGAGGGATCTCCCTGGAGATGTAGACGTGACGGCACTGATGGGAGGGAATCCCCCTGGAGATGTAGACGTGACGGCACTGATGGGAGGGAATCCCACCGGAGTTGTAGAGGTGACGGCACTGATAGGAGGGAATCCCCTGGAGATGTAGAGGTGACGGCACTGATGGGAGGGGATCTCCCCGGAGATGTAGAGGTGAAGGCACTGATAGGAGGGGATCCCCCCGGAGATGTAGAGGTGATGGCACTGATAGGAGGGGATCCCCCGGAGATGTAGAGGTGATGGCACTGATAGGAGGGGATCCCCTCGGAGATGTAGAGGCGACGGCACTGATAGGAGGGGATCTCCCCGGAGATATAGAGATGGTCCGTATGCGACGTATCGCAGCCGTTTGACCCCAGTAATGGACGTCGCTCCTGTTCTTTGTTATTATAGATGAAGAAATCATTCCGTACAGTAAACCCACCTTCCTGTCCAGAAGTCAGTTGTCCAGCAACTGCTCCACCTCAGGCAGCAGCTCGTCCCGGGGGTCCGCAGGCTCCAGGAATCATCCATCCGGAAGAAGCAAAACAGGGGACCGGAAAGAGGTGAGAGACCCCAAAGAATGTGGCTGAATATTCCGTGCAGAGAGGGCAGGTCTGGGGTCCAGACCCCAGTGTCCAGAGCGTTACATAACGTGTGTGTGACACGGTCCACACGTCATGTCATGTTACATGTGCTGGGTCTGAGGCCTCGGCCCCCCCACCCCGAGATGGATCCACCATACTATGAGTATAATACATGATGCAGTATAGTGACAGCGCCTCCATCCATCTGTAGTGGGAGTGAGTATTCGTCCGCTCGCCCATTGTCGGATGATGAGTTTCCTCCTCGCTCCCTGGATTGAGTTTTCTCAGCCGCCTGGACACCGCTGTGAGGCTTCAAATACACGAGATGATATTTTCTGTCTTATTGTTGTCTATGAGGCCCGATGAGTAATGGCGACTCTCACCGCCCCATGGGAACCGCTGGGGCCCCCGGCGTTGACAGATCTCATGGACGTATTATGATGCGCTCAACACAAGAACATTATTAACTTTAATGGCGATAAATGTGAAGAAAGCTGAGAATGCGAGTCACGTCTCAGTATAATATAGAGGATGGGGGCACAGCTAGCAGATCTGCCGTTCAGGGCTCCGGGAAAGTAAAAGAATATGGCCGCCTGTACGGCTGTCCCGGAGTGCTGGAGGATAATCAGGACCGACCCGGGCCCTCGTGTCAGTATATGCCCTATGTTCCTGGAATAAGAATATGTCAGGAGCCTGGAAAAGATGGGTGATCCTGCAGGGTATAATATTAATGGCAACTGCTGAAAGTCCTGAGGGACATTGATGGGATGATTTGGGCGACATGAATATGTTGTTCTTCCCCCAGACAGAGGTTGTGCTGCAGATCTGATTACATGCCGCCTGCCCCAGGACATGGCACCTTCCTGCACAGGTGACTCCCGGCCCCTCACACCCATAAATGCCGCCATATCTCATCTCCACTGAACATCTCAACTTCAAAGATCCCAAGAGGACGAGGCCCCGAGCAGAAACCCGATCACACGAGACTCGTGAAAGCCGAGAGCCCGGCTCATTCCCAGAGAACGGACCTGCTCTGTTCTGTGCACCTTCCTGCAGGTGACAGGAGCCATGATGGATCTATCAGCCTCTTCATGTCGGCTTCTTTTCAAGAGGCAAAATGTCTCATCCTGAGGAATCTCCCACGAGAATACGAGTATTTATTAGAAAGGATTCCCGACAGCAGATACAACACAGGGAGGATCAGACGAAAACGCTCAACAGCCACCAACAGAGGCTGCGGGCTACTGCTCTCTGTTATCAGCCGCTGACTGTAGGGCAGGAAAACAATCTACTGCTCCCTGTTATCAGCCACTTGAGGCTGCCTTCACAATCCTACCAGTGTAGTAACATGGTCATCGGCAGTTTCTTCAGCTATTGAGGAGATTAATACTAAGATGATTAATGCTCATTATGTGGATATGGCGAGAGGGGGAGTACAACCTCATTATCCTCTTGTCACACCCAGAGCTGCAATCAAAGTTCTCATGGCTTGTTTAGCCGGATCCGTGGCTGGGGGCTTGGTCTGGTGCCCAAGGGGTTTCTTTATACTCGGCTGCTGTGCATCCTCTGCGTCATGTCACAACACTGCATGATGGGAGCTCTGCAGCTCTGGCTGTGACTGGAGTACAAAAGTTTGCAGTAGAATTTCTTATGTAGCTTTTATATAGTTGTCTGATCCAAGGTCAATGAACCCTAATTCATGTGCATCTTTCTCTGATCCCCAGGACAAGAGATGAGGAGCCTCGGCTGCCGCTGATCACTTTCCTGCCAAGACGTTGTACACAGAGACGTTTCGTCAAAGACACTTTAAAACTTTTCCAGTATTTTCCATTCATGGCTTATTTATGACTTTTTCAGGATTTTTTTTTTTTTGGAGGGGGGATTTTTGTCATGTAAATAAGTGTCGCCTGTTTCTGGAGGTTTCCACAGACCGGAAATGACGTTATTATATTTATAAAAGTTACAACGAGCGATTGTTGTACGATAAGAAAATGTTGCTGTTTTTGAACGTGCCAAGTTTTCTAGCCAGTACGATGTTTGCACTCTCAATGTACAGAACGACAGGACTGAAAAGGAACTGAGAAAGATAAGAAAATAAGCACAAGGCTCAATGCATGCGGCCCCGGAGAAGAGAATGGAGACAGACTTGTGGCGCCATCGTGGCGGTGGAGACTGAGGACTGGCGCCATCATGGCGGTGGAGACTGAGGACTGGCGCCATCGTGGCGGTGGAGACTGAGGACTGGCGCCATCGTGGCGGTGGAGACTGAGGACTGGCGCCATCGTGGCGGTGGAGACTGAGGACTGGCGCCATCGTGGCGGTGGAGACTGAGGACTGGTGCCATTGTGGCGCCATCGTGGCGGTGGAGACTGAGGACTGGTGCCATTGTGGCGCAAATGTAACGGAGACCTTTTAATGACGCAGGGGCCTTCCGCTGACAATATGTCCGTATTAGTAAAGGAACCAACGGCGAGAAGACAGATGAAACCGTCACTGTGACCCCTTTGGTCTATTACGAGCGGCGCTGGTGACGCAGCGTCATGTGACTGCACTTGTAATAGGCCCGAAATTAATTTTTGTATGCTACAAATAAAGATTTTTGCTAAACATTCTAAAAGATTTCTGACAATGGATCCAACCGATCACAAATCTGATCCACATCCAGCAGACGGCCGAGCACGGAAAGCTGCACGTCGTTTAATCCGCTCGATTTATACTAAAATGTAACAATTTTGCTGCAAGTTTCTTCTTCCTCAACAATTTGCAAAGGTATAAAGCTACAAACACAACAATCTCCCTCCCCACACATCAGGATTTTCAGATTTATGTACAACTAGAGGGTGGCCCGATTCTAACGCATCGGGTATTCTAGAGTATGTATATAGTTTATTTATGAAGATTTAAGAATAATGCAAAGGGAAGCTGGGCATAAATCCTGCGCCAATATCGCTGGCAACCGGCCGGGCGCAACAAATCGGCAAAGCGTGGTTGAAATGTCGCGCCAATTTGCGGGCAAACTGTCCTTGATGCTGATTGATTGGTCAAGCCAGCCGCCCGCGACCAGCGACGCAGGATTTGCGTTACAGACAAACAGACAAAAGTAGACAATTATATAGTAGATACCTACAGCAGTACCGGTGTGCAACGGTGCCAGTGAGCAGTGGTGCCGGAGTCCAGGAGGAGACAGTGGGCGGGTGCGGTGAGGAGAGGGCCAGGGCACAGCGGGCAGGAGGGGGCCGGGCGCAGGCAGTAGGGGGCCAGGGAAGAGCGGGCGGGTGAAGGCAGGAGGGGGCCGGGGAACTGCGGCGGGGTGAGGGCAAGAGGGGGCCCCTCCTGCCCACACCTAGCCGCTGTTCCACGGTCCACTCCTGCCCGCAGTAGAGTGCTTAGCAGAGTATACAGGGGCTCTGTGGTTAGCAGAGTATACGGTGGCTGAGGTGGTTAGCACTGCGCGGTGGCTCAGCACGGTGGGCAGAGTAGTCAGCGCGGGGGGCAGGATGGAGCGAGCGGGGCAGGATCAAGCCGGTAGGGCAGGATGGAGCCAGCGAAGCAGGATGGTGGTGGGGGTGCAGGATAAATGCGGGGGGAAAGGGGGAGACAGGATGGATGCGGGGGGGGGGGGGGCGGCAGACCGGATGGATGAGGTGGTTGCTCCCCCCCGCAGTGCTAGACAGGATGGATTCGGGGGGGGCAGACTGGATGGATGCGGGCGGGGGGGGGGGGGGGTGGCAGACTGGATGGATGAGGTGGTTAGCACTGCAGGAGGGGGGCAGACTGGATGGATGCGGGGGGGAGAGGGGCAGACTGGATGGATGCGAGGGGGTGGGATAGAGCCGTGCCCGCGGCCCCCCCCCCCACCACCCCGCTCCTCAATAGTGATAAAAATAAAAAAAAGTCCATAAGGATACTCTCCCTCTGCAGGCGCGCTCCACCTGTCTATCTCCCAGGACAGGACCTGTCGTTGCCTGGGTCACATGACCGCAGTTAGCAGGTGGAGCGTGGCTGCGGAGGGTTACTTACCCACAGCAAATACAACACAGGGAGGATCAGAGGATCCTTATGGGCTCTCTTTATTTTTATCACCATTAAGGAGCGGGGGGCAGGAAGAGCGGATCGGCGCGGGAGGGTGTGGGGCGCAGGACAGGCCGCCAATGGCAAGAGTGGGGCAGTATTAGCCCCGCTCTCGCTAATGGTCGGCCATCTTGCTTAGGTATACAGCCAGCTTCCGTCACGTCATTTCGATGACATACTGACGGAAGCTGGCTTAGGGTTTTATTAGAATAGATAATTGCACTTTTGTTTAGTTGCATATTTTTCCCTCAATACGAGTGACCTTTGCTGCAGAGATGTTGCAGGAATTGACGCCTGGAGATTGTAAATCTAAGAAAAAAAAAAATCAGTGAGTTCATAAGACGTCAGAAATCTCATTCACTTTGCTGCTGCTGTGAAACTCTCAAATTTTCTGCACCAAATCAGTTTGGAAAATATGGGTGGAGATCATTATTCTGGCCACAGATCACCAAAATGGAAGCAGAAAACCTAAGAAATGAGAATAAAAAATCCGGCAAAAGATTAAAGCCGCCGCGCTCCTCCAGCATTCTGTTGTTTTTAAAGCCCTGAAGTGGAGCTTTAAATGTAAGTCTTAAGCGCGCCCCCCCCACCACACCACACACATTGTGGGTGGGTGGGGGGAGCGTATTATACAGTGTGTGTGTGTGTGTGTGTGTGTGTGTGTATATATATATATAACACACACACACACACACACACACACTGTATAATACGCTCCCCCACCCACAATGTGTGTGTGTGGGGGGGGGGGGGCGCTGAAGACTTACATTTAAAGCTCCACTTCAGCGCGCCCCCCCCCCCCACCACACACATTGTGGGTGGGTGGGGGGAGCGTATTATACAGTGTGTGTGTGTGTGTGTGTGTGTGTGTGTGTATATATATATATATATATAACACACACACACACACACACTGTATAATACGCTCCCCCACCCACAATGTGTGTGTGTGTGGGGGGGGGGGGGGCGCTGAAGACTTACATTTAAAGCTCCACTTCAGCGCGCGCCCCCCCCACCACACACATTGTGGGTGGGGGGGTGGGAGAGCGTATTATATAGTGTGTGTGTGTGTGTGTGGGAGGGGGGGGGGAGCGTATCATATATACACACACACACACACTGTATAATACGCTCCCCGTATTAAACTCCCCTGTCACCCACCTCTATTTTCTGTGTTGCACCTGTCCCACGGTGTCATCTCATGCTCGTAAACACACACAGTATGTTGCCCCAAAACACACAGACTATGATGCCCACACATCACATAGTATAGCCCCACACACAGTATGTTGCCCCCCTTACACACAGACACACACTATGAGGCCCCCACACGCACACACTATGATGCCCACACATCACATAGTATAGCCCCCACACACAGTATGTTGCCCCCCCCCTTACACACAGACACACACTATGAGGCCCCCACACGCACACACTATGATGCCCACACATCACATAGTAGCCCCCACACACACACACACACACACACAGTATGTGGGCCCCCATCTGTATTGCTGTTTCTTAAGTGGATCTTTGCTCTCGGTCACGTGACCCCAGCATTTTTTTACATTCCTTAGAATGGGTGGAAAATGCTATTAAGACGCTGAAAGACCCAACAAGGTGCAAATATTAAACTGCTTCAAATCTGCAGGCAAATAAGCAACATGTGAATGAGGATTCAGAAATGATTCACTTTGCAGAGACTGAAACATTGTGTCTTCATAGGAAGTGAGGTGTGAACATACCCCAAGAGCTGAATGTTTATCTGTCCAGCCTGGACCATCACTTTCCTTTATTCGGGGCTTTGTTGATGTCTTATGGCCTCGTCACACGGTTCAATTTCAATCACAATGTCGTCAGAAAAGTCACGTGATTGAGATTGTTTGAACAATTTTGCAGGATCGCTTGTGCGGTGTCACAGACGTAGATCTCAATTGTGATTTCAAATTTGGCAACGCGTCAGTGATCAAGTGCAAAACCCAGCGATATCATTCATGAGATTGACGCGTGTGACGTGGGCATTAGACTTTCCGGCTAATGAATCCATGTCTGGGAATAACCGCGCACAAGAAGAGATATACAATGCAGCAAAAATCAATATCAGAATAACACGGGGCGAGACGTAAAGGAGGAAAGTGAGACCCCCGGGACGGGCGGGGGCTGGGCAGCGAGACAGACAGAGCTGAGGCTCATTCACATAGGGGCTGCCAGGAATGTGAGAGTGATAACACCTGCATCCTCTGGAGGAGGACACGAGGAGAATGTGGGGACCCCCAGGATCACCCCACCCTGCAAACTCATCTAAGAAGCAGGAGACATCAAATAAGAGTTGTACGCCCGACTGATACATAAATACTCTATTGGTTATTACTGTTCATAGAGCTGAGGATAAAACATATCCAATAATCATCCCCTGGGGGCAGTAAAGGCAGGGCGGTGAGGGTCCGGAGCCTGCACTACCCCCTCATCCCGCTGTCACCGAGGCTCGGGGTCACTCTGGATGATGGGATAGAGAGCAGCGTGAAATATAACATAGGAATGAATATGTAATAAGGGATAGCGCTATATAATAAGGGAAAATGGTAATGCATAACAAGGGGAAGGTGCTAAATCAGGTGAGGAAGCTACATAATCAGGGAGAGCTCTATATATAATGATACTCTATTTAGAGACTGCGCTGTTAAGTATAGACTTATGTAATAAGAGATGGCACTATATAATAAAGGACATTGTGATACATAACAATAGGAAGAACACTACAGAAAATAACGGCCTCTGGAGGAAAGTGGGCGCTATACACAAGAGGGAGTCCTGTACCAAGAGATGGCGCTATACACCGCAAGAGAGGACACTATGTACTAAGGGATGGAACTATACATGAGAAGGTGTAATGTAATGAGGTATTGTACTACACTGTGTGCAGAATTATTAGGCAGATGAGTATTTTGATCACATGATACTTTTTATCCATGTTGTCCTACTCCAGGCTGTATAGGCTGAGAGCCAACTACCAATGAAGTAAATCAGGTGATGGCATCTCTGTAATGAGGAGGGGTGTGGTGTAATGACATCAACACCCTATATAAGGTGTGCTTAATTATTAGGCAAATGCCTTTCCTTAGGCTGGCTTCACACTGCGTGTGTGATCCGATCCGTGGCTGTCCGCTTGAGGCAAGAGCAGGGAAGAACAGCAGAGCAGGGGGAGATTGTATGTCAGAGTGGAGGATGGGCTCCAGTACCTGGTGTCTGTGGACAGGGCCTGTGATGACATAACAGGTGTGATGTAGCTCCGCCCATGCCAGTGACATCACCACAGGTCCTGTAAGTCCCAGCTGATCGGCGGGGGAGGGGATAGCTGGCGGGGGCTGCGGGAACCGGGCAAACTATGGGGACGTGCAGGGACAGTGTGCAGTGGGCTGCGGCCGCCATATTTCCATACCCATCACTTTGGTGTTGAAATATGGCGTTGCCGGATGTGACATAGATGGACAACCAGACGGAAGTGGAGGAGATACTGAGCAATTATATATAGAGATACTGATATTGATGTATACTGGCCTGACATAGCCGATAAGGGCTGTGAGACACGACTCGGTGAATAGAGGTTTCCATACTAACCTAAGGATAGTCATCAATAGCCATTAACCGAATAAGCCCTTTAAATTGTACTCCAGGCGAGCACACCGCTCAGCAGTCCCAGCCGGCGGCGGCCCACCAGCTCGGAGGCCCCAGCCGGCGGCGCACCAGCTCGGAGGCCCCAGCCGGCGGCGCACCAGCTCGGAGGCCCCAGCCGGCGGCGCACCAGCTCGGAGGCCCCAGCCGGCGGCGCACCAGCTCGGAGGCCCCAGCCGGCGGCGCACCAGCTCAGAAACTCCATCTTGACAAGATTAAGGGGGAACTCCACAGAAATTCAGAGATCACTTATCCCATCTCAGCTCATCCCTGCTTTCTCTGTAATGGGGCATACATATTGATCAAGTCATGTGACCCAACGAGAGTCAGGCCATCATGATATCTACTGTAGTTAATCTGTGATTACAGAGGATGTGACCCCCTCCATCATGTATCCTTGTGAAACCTGCAAAGAATCATGAAATAGTCATTTCTGATACTTTGTAATAACAGAATTGGGGGGGGGGGGGGGCTGCTCATGACCATCATCTCCCAATGCACTGCACACTGGTGACAAGAAGCCAGCAGAATTGTGATTGCAGCTCTGAATGTGATGTACAAGTGTCGTATTAATATCTTGTTAATAAAGTAACTCCAGGTTGATATCAAGTCCGGGGCGGAGGATCCCTGCAGAGATCTGGAAGCATTTCTGCTCCTTTAACACGTGACCTTTTTTGTGCAGCGGAGCAGAATAACTCCCATTCTCCATAAAGTGCCAATAACACGTCTCCAGCTGAGCGGAGGGAGACGGTAATGGGTAAGACGGGCGAGAGTGGCGACCTCTACACCTGTACTCGTCTCCGGTCACTGACTGTGCGTCCAGTGGGGGAATCCGATCATCATAGACCATAGAAAAACTGGTGAAGGAAGAAAGAGCCCGACCGGGTCTGCCGCGATCGCCGGGACGTTACATGATCCCGGGGTCATTATCAGATGATGGACAAAGCGGAGCCAATCAAGGAGAAAAAAGCTGCGTGTCAGAGGCAGCGAAAACACGTAACCAGAGCGGAAAAGGGCGATCAGCGGCCGCTGGAATTAGGGGGTCCGCACAGTACTGTATGGAGACCACGGCAGCGCTGGTGGGGGAGGGGGGGAGAGAATACTCCGCACTGATGGTCTATGGGTCCGGCCATATATAAAGCCATAAACAGGGACATTACTACAATAGGTGCTGGAGTTGAAATCGCATTCGGGCCCCAAAAGTCCCTTTGGCCTATAGAAAAAGACTATTGCTATTAAAGATTTGCAATAATTGGGGGCCCCATCGAAGCTTTCCCATCAGGACCAATGAGCTTCAAGTCACGTCAGTGCAGGAAGTGATCACCGCCTGATTACTGGTTATACCCTTATATAATAAATGTGCACACTTTGTATCACCCATATAAAATACTCGACATTATGGCTGTCAGCGAACAATGACTGATGAACGCGAACAATCAAGCGATCGGCTCTTAAAGGGAACTTGTCTGCTAATTCCCGCTGCTCCATCCATGGCTGACCGCTTCCCGGATCTGGTCCCTGAACAGTCCCGATCACTTGTTACAATGTGTCCTTGGTTTCACACCAGCGTATTTTCTACCCTCAGGAGAATCTGATAGAAGCTGGAAGCTACCGGATCCGGTTTGTCCCCCACTGACTTACAACATGGGACTCTGGCACATGTGAGAAGATAGAGAGAGAGTCTCCCGCTACTTCTAGGACCGCCCATTAAGCTTCATGAATATTCACTGAACTGCAACGGCCAATCACAGACACTCACTCTCTGTTTTGGCTGTTGCACTCAGACTGCGCTCCCATAATCTGTACCGGTGTCTGTGCTTGGTTGCCCTATATATTAGTGTATGATAACCATCATACTGTGCAAGATATATAAACAAAGGGATAAAAAATGCACAGGGCTTCGCTGTATTTTTCGTTCTCAGGGCAGATAAAGCGGACAGCTGCGTGCTGCCAACCCTTAAGGTACCGTCACACAGGGACATATCGCCGGCGATGTTGCCGGGGATCGCGGGAGCGCGCATCCCTGACAACATCGCCGGTGAGATGTCACACTGAGCAACTTACCGGCGATGTCGCCGGCTAGTTGCCGCGGCTATCGCTCGCTGGGTCGCCCAGCAACCCAGCGAGCGATAACCCGCATTGTTGTAGATAGGCGGAATCGCCCGTAACATTGCGGGTTGCCGCGTTACACAGGGCGATCAGGCATGATCGCCTGACCAACATCGCCAGGTTTCCCAACATTGTAGGGAAACCTGGCGATGTGACTCAGGCGATGCATCGCCTGATTATCGCCCTGTCACACGCGGCAATTCGCCGGCGATGTCGCCGCAACCTGACCACGCCCCTCGGTTGCCGGCAACATCGCCGGCGATATGTCCCTGTGTGACGGTACCTTTAGCTGCCTAGTTTTACCTTGGCTGGCAATGAAAAATACAGGAGAACCCATATTTTTTACTTATTGAATTATTAAATAGGGCTTCACCCTATTTTTAATTGCCGGCCAAGGTAACAGTAGGCAGCTGGGGACTGGTATTCTCAGCATGGTGGGGCCCATAGTTATTGCCCTTCTCAAGCCATAAAATAGCAGCCCGCAGCTGCCCCAGAAATTGAGGCATTCATTACAAGCGCCAATTCCTGGCGCTTTACCCGGCTCTTCCCGGTGCGGCGACATCGGGGTGATAGATAGGCAACAAACACAGCTCAACTCTGCAGTGACAAGTAATACAAGCTTCATGCTGGAGGTTAGGTATCAGATAAGAATGGGATTAATTCAGATATATGAAGCCAGATATAGGTGGGGGGGTAAAAATAGAGGTAAAAAAAAAAGAGACAAAAAGGTACACAAAGAAGAGCTATGTTGGGCTTAGGCTGCATATATAACCCTGTACAGCGTACCTGTATTTTCACTGAGGACTTCTACAAAATCATCCTATTGTTGCCGTCAACAAGGTCAATAATTTTTTAGTTCAGTCTAATATCTCTGGGAATTGACTGAATTGTCCCCCGTAGTAACTTGCAATCTCCTGTTATCACCAGTATTCTACCAGCACTATAAGTACTAGAACTTTGTTGGCAAAATACTTTGCCTTTGATACTGAGAACCCGACTCTCCATTATGCCTTTCTGCAGACTGATAGAAGAGCAGGAGCAGACAGACAAACTGCCACCCTCCACTCCCTGTAGACACAAGACCACCCTCCAATCACTGTCTGTATGAATCTTGGTAATATAAGATGAAGTTGTCAGAGAGTGACAATTGCTGTAAGACGTATCAGGTCTGGTCGGGTTGTCATCCTCTGAATGCAAACAGAAATGTTCCCATTCACTGACAGCAAGCAGAGATAATGAACACAGTAAATCTATAGAATATTCCATTAGGAGGGTGTCCACACTTTTACACACATACAAAAAAGAAAACAGTTTTTAAATGTGCAGCTATGTTCTATGTCCTGGACTTTAATAAGTCATTTCTGATTAGTAGTGCCACACGTGCACCGATTAATGGCGCCACAAGTGCACCAATTAATGGCGCCCACGCAATAAAACCTGCGCCTTATGATGGAAGTGACAGCTAAATAACACTGACCCGACCAGTTCTCCCCTCTGATTACTCACATAGTGATAAAGATTGAAGTTTGGATGTTTATTCCCACATTTACCAATTTATGGATATTCAGGCTTCATATCAACATCATAAAGGAACATTAAACTCCACTAATTATTGTCATAAAATAATAATTGTATATAAAACATAACGAGAAACATCACAGACTATTAACAGAGTTCTGAATGCAGTGTATGGGGGAGGTGTGACATCATCAATCATGTGTGATGTCACCATGTGACCATCAGATTGTATTCCCAATCCCGAGGATTAAAAACATAAAACATCAGTGATTTAGGCTGGGGGGGTGACACTGTGACGGTCACCACAAACCCTATTGTGCCCCCATGTGCACTCAGTGCTCCATCAGTACAGGAGTGTCGTGTTGTGACCTCGAGCTTCGACAAGTCAAAAGAAGCTCAGCCCGGAGGAGTTTGTGTGACTTTGCTGCAGTGATCTGTAATGCGGCTCCACACTGAGCAAAGTCTGTTCACACGACAGGTGCAGCCCCCGCCAGAGTTATAATGGTAGACGAGGCTCTGCATGTATGTACTCACATGTAACATCAGAGGTGACTGCCCCGTCTCCTGCATATCTGCCTCCTGATCTCTAATCACTGAGGACTCACCTGCTGCAGACGATCAGGAGATGCACCTGTGATTGCTCCAGTGTTACCTGCCAGAGAGGTAGGAAGGGATACAGTGCGATACATAATGTGATCTATACAATAATCACATCAGAGTATATGGCCGACATGGAATCTTCAACATACTGAAGAGACAAATCACCAGAGTCATTGCCGGACCCCTCATGGCATCCAATAATGTCACATCCTGTCCTGTAATACCGTATACTGTCAGGTGATATCCCATAATACCGTATAATGGCTGGTGACATTACATCCCATATTACTGTATATCATGATACTGTATACTGCCCGGTCACATCCCATAATTTCGTACACTGTCTGGTGACATCACCTCTCATAATACTGTATACTGTGACATCCCATCCTGTAATACTATATACTGTCCGGTGACATTACATCCCATAGTACCGTTTACTGTCCAGTGACATCTTGTATACCTCATTATGTTGTATACCGTCCTATATACTGTTTATTGATCCTGTATACCGTCCTATACGCTCTATATACTGTCTATTGATCCTGTATACCGTCCTATATACTGTCCATTCATCCTGTACACCGCCCGGCTCTATCCCGACCCTCCTCAGTTCCCATCTTTTCCTCTCATCTCCGCAGGATTTTCCTGAAGAATTCTCTCTCCAAGGTCAACAATGAATTTATTGAATGAAAATGACCAATTAATCAGGGCGGTCACATGTGGATATGGCCCCACTAACTCTGATGTGGTGACCTTCACATGTCCTTGTATAACGATTGGTAATCACTGACACGAGGCGTCATCACTGCCAGCACCACACAATCCCCGGCCCGGGGGGCGCTACTCTCTGGACCTCAACATGTAACATTTCTAATTACAGAAGCGTAATGATGTGCCAGGATGGCAGGACGCACAATGCCAGGATCATGGATGGGAGGACGCACAATGCCAGGATCATGGACGGCAGGACGCACAATGCCAGGATCATGGATGGGAGGACGCACAATGCCAGGATCATGGATGGGAGGACGCACAATGCCAGGATCATGGATGGCATGTAAAACAATGCAGGATCATGGATGGCAGGACGCATAATGCAGGATCATGGATGGCAGGACGCATAATGCCAGGATCATGGACGGCAGGACGCACAATGCCAGGATCATGAATGGAGGACGCACAATGCCAGATCATGGATGCATGTAAAACAATGCAGGATCAGATGGCAGGACGCATAATGCAGGATCATGGATGGCAGACGCACAATGCCAGGATCATGGACGGCAGGACGCATAATGCTGGATCATGGATGGCAGGACGCACAATGCCAGGATCATGATGGCAGGACGCACAATGCCAGGATCATGGATGGCAGGACGCACAATGCCAGGATCATGGATGGCAGGACGCACAATGCCAGGATCATGAATAGCAGGACGCACAATGCCTGGATCATGGATGGCAGGACGCACAATGCCAGGATCATGGATGGCAGGACGCACAATGCCAGGATCATGGATGGCAGGACGCACAATGCCAGGATCATGGATGGCAGGACGCACAATGCCAGGATCATGGATGGCTAGACACATACTGTAATGTCGGAATCATGGATGGCAGGACGCATAATGCCAGGATCATGGACGGCAGGACGCACAATGCCAGGATCATGGATGGCAGGACACATACTGTAATGCCAGGATCATGGATGGCAGGACACATACTGTAATGCCAGGATCATGGATGGCAGGACACATACTGTAATGCCAGGATCATGGATGGCAGGACGCATAGTGCCAGGATCATGGATGGCAGGACGCATAATGCCAGGATCATGGACGGCAGTACGCACAATGCCAGGATCATGGATGACAGGACGCACAATGCCAGGATCATGGATGGCAGGACGCATAATGCCAGGATCATGGATGGCAGGACGCACAATGCCAGGATCATGGATGGCAGGACGCATAATGCCAGGATCATGGACGGCAGTACGCACAATGCCAGGATCATGGATGGCAGGACGCACAATGCCAGGATCATGGATGGCAGGACGCACAATGCCAGGACGCATAATGCCAGGATCATGGATGGCAGGACGCACAATGCCAGGATCATGGATGGGAGGCCGCACAATGCCAGGATCATGGATGGCAGGACGCACAATGCCAGCATCATGGATGGCAGGACGCACAATGCCAGGATCATGGACGGGAGGACGCACAATACCAGGATCATGGATGGCAGGACGCACAATGCCAGGATCATGGATGGCTAGACACATACTGTAATGTCGGAATCATGGATGGCAGGACGCACAATGCCAGGATCATGGATGGCAGGACGCACAATGCCAGGACGTACAATGCCAGGATCATGGATGGCAGGACGCACAATGCCAGGACGCACAATGCCAGGATCATGGATGGCAGGACGCACAATGCCAGGATCATGGATGGCAAGATGCATACTGTAATGCCAGGATCATGGATGGCAGGACGCATAATGCCTGGATCATGGATGGCAGGACGCATAATGCCAGGATCATGGATGGCAGGACGCACAATGCCAGGATCATGGATGGCAGGACGCACAATGCCAGGATCATGGATGGCAGGACGCACAATGCCAGGATCATGGATGGCAGGACGCACAATGCCAGGATCATGGATGGCAGGACGCACAATGCCAGGATCATGGACGGGAGGACGCACAATGCCAGGATCATGGATGGCAGGACACACAGTGCCAGGATCATGGATGGCAGGACGCACAATGCCAGGATCATGGATGGCAGGACGCACAATGCCAGGATCATGGATGGCTAGACACATACTGTAATGTCAGAATCATGGATGGTAGGACGCATAATGCCAGGATCATGGACGGCAGGACGCACAATGCCAGGATCATGGACGGCAGGACGCACAATGCCAGGATCATGGACGGCAGGACGCACAATGCCAGGATCATGGACGGCAGGACGCATAATGCCAGGATCATGGATGGCAGGACGCACAATGCCAGGATCATGGATGGGAGGCCGCACAATGCCAGGATCATGGACGGTAGGACGCACAATTCCAGGATCATGGACGGGAGGACGCACAATGCCAGGATCATGGACGGGAGGACGCACAATGCCAGGATCATGGATGGCAGGACGCACAATGCCAGGATCATGGATGGGAGGACGCATAATCCCAGGATCATGAATAGCAAGACGCATAATGCCAGGATCATGGATGGGAGGACGCATAATGCCAGGATCATGAATAGCAGGACGCATAATGCCAGGATCATGGACGGCAGGACACACAATGCCAGGATCATGGATGGGAGGACGAACAATGCCAGGATCATGGATGGCAGGACGCACAATGCCAGGATCATGGATGGCAGGACACACAATACCAGGATCATGGATGGCAGGACGCACAATGCCAGGATCATGGATGGGAGGACACACAATGCCAGGATCATGGACGGCAGGACACACAATGCCAGGATCATGGACGGCAGGACACACAGTGCCAGGATCATGGATGGGAGGACGAACAATGCCAGGATCATGGATGGCAGGACGCACAATGCCAGGATCATGGATGGCAGGACACACAATGCCAGGATCATGGATGGCAGGACGCACAATGCCAGGATCATGGATGGCAGGACGCACAATGCCAGGATCATGGATGGGAGGACGCACAATGCCAGGATCATGGACGGCAGGACACACAATGCCAGGATCATGGATGGCAGGACACACAGTGCCAGGATCATGGATGACAGGACGCACAATGCCAGGATCATGGATGGCAGGACGCACAATGCCAGGATCATGGATGGCAGGACGCACAATGCCAGGCTCATGGATGGCAGGACGCACAATGCCAGGCTCATGGATGGCAGGACGCACAATGCCAGAATCATGGATGGCAGGACGCACAATGCCAGGATCATGGATGGCAGGACGCACAATGCCAGGATCATGGATGGCAGGACGCACAATGCCAGGATCATGGATGGCAGGACGCACAATGCCAGGTGGCTGATGCTCCTCCAACTTTATGTCAATTATGAGAAATTGAAAAGGCTCATCCAGTGAAAACAGGTTCTCATTTATTCACAGGAGGGGATCCGACTGCTGGGATCCACAGATCTAGGACGGACACCCGATTGCCGCTCTATTCATTCCCTATGGGGAAGCCGGAAACAGTGAAGCGCAGAGTTCTGCGGCCTCCGGGAATGAATAGAGTATCTGCACTAAATGGCCTAAACTCAGACAGTGCAATGATGCAGAAGATGTATCCATCAACATCAGACTCTGTGGATTCCGGGGGGTTTAAGGTGGTGTAAGATTGTGTGAAAGAGGAAGAGGATGAAGCCGCAGACTGGAGCGACACCGCGATCTGCTCCATCGTGATCTGCTCCACCGCGATCTGCTCCACCGCGATCTGCTCCACCGCGATCTGCTCCACCGCGATCTGCTCCATCGTGATCTGCTCCATCGCGATCTGCTCCACCGCGATCTGCTCCACCGCGATCTGCTCCATCGCGATCTGCTCCACCGCGATCTGCTCCACCGCGATCTGCTCCACCGCTCACATACAAGTCAGGGCAGATACCAGACAAATATAACTTTATCAAAAATAGACACAAAGTGTAAACAAGACAAACACATAAAATCCTCACTACAAAACTCCAGTAACCTCTACTGGGGGAGAACGCAAGACTACAACTCCCAGCAGGAGGAGCCACATGCTGGGATTTGTAGTTCATCTACCGCTGAGCCCCGACATACAGGTATCATCACCGTTACTCAAATTATTAACAAAAACTTTTTCTTTAAAAATAAAAAAATCTATAATTCATGGTTCGACTACCAGGGAGAGGGCTCTCTGCTTATGAGTGGTCAGGGGCTGAACGGAGCTTTATTGAGCCTGTCTGGGACTGATGGATCCCAAGGGGGAGAGTCCCATATTACAGGCCTGTGTATAATATCCTATGGATTAGTGTATTTAAAGGGCCAGTACAGTCTATTATACAATGCAGTTCTATAAGGGTGCGTGCACACGGTCCGGAGGAGCTGCGTGTTGGAGGCAGCTCCTCTGGACCTGAGTGAAGCCGCGGGTGGCCGCAGGGAGACCGCAGCCGCCCTGTACTCACCATGTGCGGCGGGTGCCGGGCGGCTTCTCCCTGCAGTCACCCGATGGGAACCGCTTCCGACTCCGCAGCATGAAATGAACATCAAAACTGCGACATAAACATCAAACTGCGAGCGGTCCTCTGTGTGATACGGGCAGCAGACACCGACACATTTACATGTGCAGTGACCGCCCGCCCCATCACAGTCAGGACAGCATTTTTCTTGTTCGCGGAGTAATCACTCGCCTGTTTACACTGTAGGATTATTGTGTAAAGTGTCTGCTTGGAGAATATAATGGTGCAGTGTAAATCTCAGCAGTGAAAAGTATTAACTGACTAACACTGTCTTCATTCACTGACAGCAGCAGAGATGTTGATTGAGGTTTATTGATCTAAGAAGACCGCTGCACGTTATGCTGCATCGCTGCTAACGTCTGATAATCCAGATTGTCTGATACTAAAGGCCTCGTGTCTACTCCCCCTATTATCACAGTGTATCATTATATATGCTGCACCGACACCGAGTCCTGGGAACGGCACCTATAGATGGACGCCCGTAGTGACACCTTCATCCGCCATTGACTGATATGAAGAAGGCGCCAATGTTCCAGAAAGTCAACTATAAAGATATAGAGGAATCCTCACGCCATCTTCTATCTGGTCCCAGGCCCATTATGGTGAATGTGTCCGCAGGGGCCCATGAACCTTTCACTGTGGTCGCTGGTATCGGGTGGACGGGTCTGGCCCTCGGCTGGTCGGGTCGGGCCCTCGGCTGGTATCGGCTGGACGGGTCGGGCCCTCAGCTGTCGGAGCTCATTGGTCGCTACTTGAATGATTCCATCTGAAACACATTGAAGAGATAAAATGTGACGTCCACAGAGAAAACTGTCACAAACCTCTGCCGCCATCGCTGCCGTATATTCACTTGTGTGTGGAGCCGGTGACACCAAAACGTGTCACTTCTCAATATCACAAATAATTCCCCAGAAAATATGACCCTGCTGCCCCCCGTCAACGTGCCCCATCACACCCGTCTGGATGGAGGAGAGCGACCGTCATCCCCCCATAACAGGAGCAGACTTCACATTAATATCAGGAGACGTCGGGGGGCAGAAAATTACATGAGATGAGTGAATATGTGACATTAAGACCCCAGAGGTGAGAGAAGACCCCGGAGGAGGCGGAAAGTGCAGCATATTGATCCGGCACTCGATGTGGAGCCTCGCATTATTGCAGGTTCCCTGTGTGTCGGGTGATGAGTAGACAGCGGCCGGGGGAATCCTCCACTGCGGGGTCAGGACGACAGGAGGAAGACGGGCAGCAAAAGGGGAGAAATGATCCAGAAATCTCAACATTAGGCTCAGAAGCCACAAAATAGTAAAGGTACCGTCACACGCGGCAATATTGCAGGCAATGTCACTGGCAATTTGCTGGTTGCAGTGAAATCATGAACACATTGTTCTATTTTGTTGCTGTGTACAAATGTAACAATGTGTCCATGATTTCACTGCAACCAGTAAATTGCCAGTGACATTGCCTAGCAATATTGCCGCGTGTGACGGTACCTTAAGAGGTAAAGACAGAAGACATTCCCCAAAGGGGCACAAAAATGAGAGCTGGAATCTATGGTGGCAAAGTGTGTACCCTCATAGCTACAACCCCTATATATACACCTCCAATTACTGCCCCCCCATGTGTACGCCTTCTATATGTACACCCCCTGATTACTGCGCCCCCTATATGTACAACCCCCAATTACTGCACCCCCTATATGTACACCCCACACCACTGCACCCCTATATGTACACCCCACACCACTGATCCCCCTATATGTACACCACACACCACTGCTCCCCCTATATGTCCACCCCCAATTACTGCACCATCCTATCTATACCCTAGACCACTGCACCCTCTATATGTACATGTACTCCTAATCACTGCACTCCTATATGTACACCCCAATTACTTCACCCTCGTAGCTACACCCTACATGCTCCATATGTACACCCCAAATTACTGCACTTCTTATAGCTGCATCCTGGACCCCTGCACCCCCCATATGTACACCCCTAATTACTGCACTCCTCATAGCTACACCCAAGACCACTGCAGCCCCCATATGTACACCCCCTGACTACTACACCCCAGACCACTGCACTGGCTATATGCACACCCCCAATTACTGCACCCCCTAAAATGTACACCCCCAACTACTGCAACCCCTATGCACACACACCCAATTACTGCATCCCCTATATGTACACCCCAGAATATGGCACCAATTTGACAAACTCTCTTAAACCCCAGCGCCCTTATCCCAGACGTGTCCACACCTTCTTAATGAGCGGGTGCAGCGGCCGGCTCTGGCTCCGGTGCCGGTACTTCGCCTCCAGTTCGTCCATCCAGTCAATGTTCCAGTCCAGAACCGGCAGTGGATTCACTTTGGGTTTTCTGCCGCTCGGTTCAGTGCTGTTCTCTGGGTTCGGAGCGGCCAGAAATCCATCGAGAGGAGACACTGAGGGCGAGACGTCTGTAGATAAACACAAGACAGATCAGGCCGGTGTCATGCAGGGAATGAAATGATCCCTGCCCCACACAGAACCAGTACACTCCTGAAATACTCTGTGCTGCTCATAGCTTCACTGTATGTCATCCTCTTCAGTGATACAAAGTATCTGTGCTGCCGGAGATCATCCTACTACTTCTATGTCATGCTCAGGTTGTGATTTCACTCTCCTCTCCTGAAATCCTCTGCACTGCTGGCACCATGTGTTATATTCTGATCATAGTATTTCTGCAGCACCTTCATCTCCCCTGTGCCGGTAATTAGGGAGGTGCCCTATAAGTATAATAAGCGACTGCAATGGGTCGAGGTTTTGGAACATAAATGCTTTGGCAGCAGTAATAGTATTAAACGGATCCGCTGCCAGGGAAGAGATTGGCGCAGTCAGCGCTGGCAGAGGAGCGGCTCAGACAATACTGAACAAATCATATCTGAGCCAGGAGCCAAAAATACTGAAAGATGTCACCTCATTATAGGGGATAATTACCTACACCCCCCCCACACACACACACCCCACCCCGCACGGTCTCCCCTTCCCCCACATCTCATTAATCAGGAGAAAAGGGGAGCAAAAAATGAAAATACAGATTTATCAACATCTCAGAGGAGACGTCTGACCCGAACGTACGACTAATCACATAGGGGCAGTATTATAGTAGTTATATTCTTGTATATAGGGGCAGTATTATAGTAGTTATATTCTTGTATATAGGGGCAGTATTATAGTAGTTATATTCTTGTATATAGGAGCAGTATTATAGTAGTTATATTCTTGTATATAGGAGCAGTATTATAGTACTTATATTCTTGTATATAGGGGCAGTATTATAGTAGTTATATTCTTGTATATAGGAGCAGTATTATAGTAGTTATATTCTTGTATATAGAGGCAGTATTATAGTAGTTATATTCTTGTATATAGGAGCAGTATTATAGTAGTTATATTCTTGTATATAGGAGCAGTATTATAGTAGTTATATTCTTGTATATAGGAGCAGTATTATAGTAGTTATATTCTTGTATATAGGGGCAGTATTATAGTAGTTATATTCTTGTATATAGGAGCAGTATTATAGTAGTTATATTCTTGTATATAGGAGCAGTATTATAGTAGTTATATTCTTGTATATAGGGGCAGTATTATAGTAGTTATATTCTTGTATATAGGAGCAGTATTATAGTAGCTATATTCCTGTATATAGGAGCAGTATTATAGTAGTTATATTCTTGTATATAGGAGCAGTATTATAGTAGTTATATTCTTGTATATAGGGGCAGTATTATAGTAGTTATATCCTTGTATATAGGGACAGTATTATAGTAGTTATATTCTTGTATATAGGGGCAGTATTATAGTAGTTATATTCTTGTATATAGGAGCAGTATTATAGTAGTTATATTCTTGTATATAGGAGCAGTATTATAGTAGTTATATTCTTGTATATAGGGGCAGTATTTTAGTAGTTATATTCTTGTACATAGGGGCAGTATTATAGTAGTTATATTCTTGTACATAGGGGCAGTATTATAGTAGTTATATTCTTGTACATAGGGGCAGTATTATAGTAGTTATATTCTTGTATATAGGGGGCAGTATTATAGTAGTTATATTCTTGTATATAGGAGCAGTATTATAGTAGTTATATTCTTGTACATAGGGGCAGTATTATAGTAGTTATATTCTTGTATATAGGGGCAGTATTATAGTAGTTATATTCTTGTATATAGGGGCAGTATTATAGTAGTTATATTCTTGTATATAGGAGCAGTATTATAGTAGTTATATTCTTGTATATAGGAGCAGTATTATAGTAGTTATATTCTTGTACATAGGGGCAGTATTATAGTAGTTATATTCTTGTATATAGGAGCAGTATTATAGTAGTTATATCCTTGTACATAGGAGCAGTATTGTAGCACTTATGTTCTTGTACATAGGGGCAGTATTATATATTAAGTAATAACCATATTTCTCCACTGGTCTTTCCCATGTGGCTCAGTGATATTTCTGTGGCAGTCGTGCTCTTGTCCTTTGTGCTCACATTTCATTACATTGTATATTATATAGTGAATCCCGCTGCTGCTCTGATCGCGATCGCTGGATTCTAATCTCCCTTGACCTTGGCCGTCATTGACTCTCACTTTGCTTTGTGCGATGTGACAGACAGATGTTCCAGAAAAGCCGCTTACAATAATCAGATTTTATCTGATAATTCAGGATTTCGCTTGGAACATAAATAAATTGTTTGTAAAAATGTGAAATTAACTCTCTGGCTGCCAGAAGACGTCGGTAAATCCAAGTGACTAACGGAGGCCGAAGAAAAGAGGATTGTTCCAGAACATAATGATTTACTGCGCTGGGGCTTCGCTTTACAGCTTCCATGAACTGTAATATTCAGATTGTCAGCTCTGCGCCATTAAGCCTCTGTATTACCATAGCGCAGACAAGTACGGAAAATCTGGCATTAAGCGTCATTTTTAATGCTAAGGTTTACAACACTTGCGCTCTAATCTACCTCCGTCATTATAAAGCAACCTGTGAATATCCAGCTGATGTGAACTACAACTCCCAGCATGCCTCGAGAGCCACAGGTTGTAGAGGATGATGAGGGACATTAGTTTCCATATAGGTAAACCCCTTAGGTCCCCTTTCCTTTTATGTGCATATGTCGTAGATCTCGTGGTAACATGTCTCTTCCTTGTCTGCTGGTACAAGGCCTCACAAAGGTCACTCATGGGCCCCGGGGCCCCTTTTATATCCTATAACCATAGCGTTGCAGCAATGAAAAATAATAATTGGGATATACAGTGAGGCGGAGGATGAACGTGATGATGTAGACATCATACGGGGACAGATGGTGGCAAAATCTCATTCCGTGACCTTACTTAACCCTGTCACAAAAATACGTGTCAGGAATGGGCTCAGCTTGGCACCGTTCATTCATTCCCACCTAAGGGACCCTGCTAAAGTCACCTCCCAAGAAAGCACCAAATCCCCCAAAATGTCCCAAAAAGGTTTAATGGAGCAAATGCTTATCTTTACGTAAAGACTGTGACGTCGATGAAACGGTGGAAGGAAAAACAAAATCACAAGGGTTAAAGAACAGTAAATTCCATATCACTAACAGTAGAGAGTAATGAGCCCAGGGGGACGGGACCCTCTCACTGGTCTGGTGGTCGGAACCTCAGAGCTGTCAATTATCAGCTGATACATTGTATAAAGGACGGTTACTATGGAAACCGCTGTCTGAGAATCACTAACCAGAACAATTTATCAGTAATGGAGCAGAATAGGAAGAAGGTAACAGGTAATTAATAGAAAGGTAACGCCGAGACCACCCACCGTCACGCACCAGGACTAAGCATCGTCACACGCCGGGACTAAGCATCGTCACACGCCGGGACTAAGCATCGTCACACGCCAGCACCACACATCGTCACACGCCGGGACCACCCGTCGTCACACGCCAGGACCACACATCATCACACGCCAGGACCACGCATCATCACACGCCAGCACCACACATCATCACACGCCAGGACCACGCATCGTCACACGCCGGGACCACGCATCGTCACACACCAGGACTACGCATCGTCACACGCCAGGACTACGCATCGTCACACACCAGGACCACACATCGTCACACGCCGGGACCACGCATCGTCACACGCCAGGACCACACATCGTCACATACCGGGACCACGCATCGTCACACGCCAAGACCACGCATTGTCACATGCCAGGACCACACATCGTCACATACCGGGACCACGCATCGTCACACGCCGGGACCACGCATCGTCACATACCGGGACCACGCATCGTCACACACCCAGGACCACGCATCGTCACACGCAGGGACCACGCATTGTCACACACCAGGACCACGCATCGTCACACACCAGGACCACGCATCGTCACACACCAGGACTATGCATTGTCACATGCCAGAATTACGCATCGTCACACACCAGGACCACGCATCGTCACACGCCAGGACCACGCATCGTCACATACCGGGACCAAGCATCATCACACGCAGGGACCACGCATTGTCACACACCAGGACCACGCAACGTCACACGCTGGGACCACGCATCGTCACACGCCAGGACCATGCATCGTCACATACCGGGACCACGCATCGTCACACGCAGGGACCACACATTGTCACACACCAGGACCACGCATCGTCACACGCTGGGACCACGCATCGTCACACGCCAGGACCACGCATCATCACATACCGGGACCACGCATCGTCACACGCAGGGACCACGCATTGTCACACACCAGGACCACGCATCGTCACACACCAGGACCACGCATCGTCACACACCAGGACTATGCATTGTCACACACCAGGACCACGCATCGTCACACACCAGGACTATGCATTGTCACACACCAGGACCACGCATCGTCACACACCAGGACCACGCATCGTCACACACCAGGACTATGCATTGTCACATGCCAGAATTACGCATCGTCACACACCGGGACCACGCATCGTCACATGCTGGGACCACGCATCGTCACACACCAGGACTATGCATTGTCACGCACCAGGACTACACATCGCCACACGCCTGCCTGCAGAGCAAATACATCACGTATGTACGAGCTTCTCCTTTAAGTACGCCTGCACTAATATACATGAAAACTCTATGCACAGCAATTATCAGAATTAGATTCCATGAAGTGGGGCACTCCAATAACTCCACGGGAGATCAATATCCCCTCCAGTGCCGGGAAAAAGCCTGAGGCACCACATACATGCAGTTCACCTACTACAGACCTATACTCTATACTCACCGGTGGAAATCCGCTCTGCGCCTGCAGACTCAGACTGGGTTATGCCAAGACAAAAGTTATCCACTGCCACCGCCAGGGCTTTGGCAAAGCTGGCATCCATAAGGAAGGAGCCATCAGAGGAGCTGACCATACTGCAGCGGGCGCTGGTGTAGTTATCCTCCGAGACAGACCCCCAACCATTGACTAGAGACCCCGCCATGGAGCTCTCATATTCACTGATGCTGGAGGTCGGCGTCTCACAATACTTTCTGTAGGACTTTAAGGAGCTGAGCTCTCCCAGGTCCAGGTCATCGTCGTCTTCGTCGGCTGCGTCCACCTCTGCCAGTTCAGAAGGGCTGCAGATGTAGCCAAATGTGTTGGAGGCAGCAGAGAACGGCCGAGGGAGAGTGGAGTCGCTCTCAGAGGGATGTCTATGGAGACAGAAATAACACATAACATATATCACAAACAAGGAGCAACAGTAGATCTGAAACAAGTCTGTGCAGCCTGGAGAGGCAGCCTCCTATATAGATGCGAATCTATATCACATAAGCCCCCATGACGTTGGGGGTGGAGTGGTCCTGGTGCCCAAGGAAAGGGTTCAAGAAGCGCCTCATCTTTATACAGGCTCCTCTACTGTGTATATTCACCTGCCCCATCTACAGGGGGCGCCACCAGTCCCCTAGTGAAAGTCCTTGGACTGTCTGAGTGATAGCCCCCCCCTCCAATGATGCACAGCACAGGAATAGTTATTTGATAGAACGAGCGCAGTGATACTATGTGATAAATGTCTCAGGCATTAATCAATACCTCCCGGTCTAATTAATCTCATCAGATAGATAAAAGCCGGAGCGGCTGACGGGACGCCAGATCAGGAAAATAAATTACTGCATTAACCCTTTATCGACTAAAGTCATTCTGAAGTACAGAGATGTCGGTGCCCCCAGGGGTCAGTTCTAGGACCCCGACTTCTCTCCATCTACACCCTCTGGTCATAGAGTCCCCCGGCTTTCAGTATCATGTCTACGCTGATGACAAATCTACATGTCTGGACCCGATATCACCTCCTTACTGACCACAATCCCACAATGTCTGTCACTCCCTCATCTTTCTTTTCTCCTCAATTTCTGAAACTGAATGTGGACAAAACAGAATTCATCATCTTTCCCCCATTTTACTCTGCCGTCTCCTTCAAGCCACATATCCAAGCCCTCTCCACCTTCTGCCGACTCCAACTCAAAAATATTTCCCGGATCTGTACATTTCTTAACCAAGAATCTTCAAAAACATTTGTACATGCCCTAATCACCTCCCTCCTAAACTACTGCAACCTCCTGCTCTCTGACCTCCCTTCTAAACCTATGTGCTCACGGTCCAGTGGACCCGAGTTAAGCCGCGGGTGCCTGCAGGGAGGGCGCAGCCGCCCTGTACTCACCATGTGCGATGGGGTCAGAGCGTGTTCTCCCTGCAGTCACCCCAATGGCAGCCCCTTTCAACTCCGCAGCATGAAATGAACATGAGGAGCGTAATGCCGGCAACCCTCACCGCAGCTGTCAGATCGCTGTGGTCGGGTTAAGCATAGAGGGATGGGATTTCTTGAAATCCCATCCACTTTGCGTATACTGTACTACGCTGACATGACGCTGCATCCAAAATGCTGCAACTACTCAGGGTGAGTATGGAGCCTAAAACTCTTGAAACCCTTCAATCTATCCTAAACTCTGCTGCCCGAATAATCCACCTGTCCCCCGCTATTCCCCAGCTTCTCCTCTCTGCTGAGCCCTTCGCTGGATTCCTATTGCCCAGAGGCAACAGTTCAAAGCCCCAACCATGACATACAAAGGCATCCACAACCTGTCTCCTCCATACGTCTGTGACATGGTCACCCGGTACTTACCTACACGTAACCTGCAATCCTCACAAGATCTTCTCTACTCCCCTCTTATCTCATCTTCCCACAATCACATATAAGATTTCTCCCATGCTTCCCCCATACTCTGGAACTCTCTACCCCAACACATCAGACTCTCGTCTACCATGGAAAACCTTCACAAGGAACCTGAAGACCCAACAAGGTACGACCTGCAGTGACCCTCAGTCCACCAAACCGCCGCACAATCAGCTCTACCTGCTCCTACTGTATCCTCACCCATCCCTTGTAGACTGAGCCCTCATGGGCAGGGTCCTCTCTCCTCACCTACTGTATCCTCACCCATCCCTTGTAGACTGAGCCCTCATGGGCAGGGTCCTCTCTCCTCACCTACTGTATCCTCACCCATCCCTTGTAGACTGTGATCCCTCGTGGGAAGGGTCCTCTCTCCTCACCTACTATATCCTCACCCATCCCTTGTAGACTGAGCCCTCATGGGCAGGGTCCTCTCTCCTCACCTACTGTATCCTCACCCATCCCCTGTAGACTGAGCCCTCATGGGCAGGGTCCTCTCTCCTCACCTACTGTATCCTCACCCATCCCTTGTAGACTGAGCCCTCGTGGGCAGGGTCCTCTCTCCTCACCTACTATATCCTCACCCATCCATTGTAGACTGTGAGCTCTCGTGGTCAGGGTCCTCTCTCCTCACCTACTGTATCCTCACCCATCCCTTGTAGACTGTGAGCCCTTGTGGGCAGGGTCCTCTCTCCTCCTCTGCTGTATCCTCACCCATCCCTTGTAGATTGTGAGCCCTCGTGGGCAGGGTCCTCTCTCCTCACCTACTGTATCCTCACCCATCCCTTGTAGACTGTGAGCCCTCCTGGGCAGGGTCCTCTCTCCTCACCTGCTGTATCCTCACCCATCCCTTGTAGACTGTGAGCCCTCGTGGGCAGCGTCCTCTCTTCTCCTCCGCTGTATCCTCACCCATCCCTTGTAGACTGTGAGCCCTCGTAGGCAGGGTCCTCTCTCCTCACCTGCTGTATCCTCACCCATCCCTTGTGGATTGTGAGCCCTCGTAGGCAGGGTCCTCTCTCCTCACCTGCTGTATCCTCACCCATCCCTTGTGGACTGTGAGCCCTCGTAGGCAGGGTCCTCTCTCCTCACCTGCTGTATCCTCACCCATCCCTTGTGGACTGTGAGCCCTCATGGGCAGGGTCCTCTCTCCTCACCTGCTGTATCCTCACCCATCCCTTGTGGACTGTGAGCCCTCGTGGGCAGGGTCCTCTCTCCTCCCCCGCTGTATCCTCACCCATCCCTTGTGGACTGTGAGCCCTCGTGGGCAGGGTCCTCTCTCCTCCCCCGCTGTATCCTCACCCATCCCTTGTAGACTGTGACCCTCGTGGGCAGGGTCCTCTCTCCTCCCCCGCTGTATCCTCACCCATCCCTTGTGGACTGTGAGCCCTCGTGGGCAGGGTCCTCTCTTCTCTTGTACCTGCCTGTGCCTTGTATTGTTCATGAATATTGTACTTGTCTATATTGTGTATACCCCTCTTCACATGTATAGTGCCATGGCATAATAATAATAATAATAATAATAATAATAATAATAATAATAAATAGTAATAAGAACAATAATAATGTGCCATCTGCAGTGACTCTACTCAAGGCAAGTGGCTCCATGTGATTAACCCTCTCCATGAATACTCTGAATCCTATCTATCTTGGGGGCTCTGGATGAACAGATCTATAGATCCTGCAGGCTGCAGCGCATTAAATCATGAGCTGGATCCTCCACACCGTCTAATATAGAATGGGACCACATTGTATTGTCACACACATTAATAAAACTCATGATGCTTTTAACCCATTTGGTGCTGGATGTTTTTTGTGAAATTCTGAATAAAGCTGGTTCAACATCTGGCAAATGTACTGGGCTGAATCTTACAATACCGGGGTCCGGGACCCCTCAATGTATCAATAAGTGCGGCTAATACCAATCTGACTGCTGACTCCCCCCCGGTCTGGTCTTCCCCTGGGTACAGTGAATTTGCAGTGTTCCTGGCCGGATTCACCTGCTGGATTACATTACATCTTGGCATAGACGCCCGGACGAGCCGCTCCGCGATGTGCCCAGTCTGCAATCTGTCTGTGAAATCCTTCTTATGTGATCAATACATTTCCAGTAAATTCTGCAGCGAGACGTCAATGCAGCCATAGACGGACTGCGGAAAGTCATCTAAAGAATGGCAGAAAAGTGCCGAGCAATCATCTCCGGCAGGCAGGGCGCGCCGTAATGGGCAGCAGGATACATAAACTCTCGCCATCTCAGGGAAGACGATTCTGCTGCTCCAGGATCTATGACCCTCGTGTTATGGCGCTGGAAGGTATCTACACCTACTATAGGATAAAATGGGAGGCCATGCTGAGAGTAGTAGTTCCATTGCAGCTGGAAGCCACATGATGGAGGAAAAGGAGACTATGAGACTTCAATATTGGCATTGACAGACTGAACGCCTTCAACCATATGACTTCTCTATTATAGGTGGTGGTCTGTGGTCACTTTAGGGGAAGTCTTCTGTCTACCATGGCAATTCCCGAGCGAGAATAATACACTCATATTATATACATATTATATACAGTGCCTTGTGAAAGTATTCAGCCCCCTATATATATATATATATATATATATATATATATATACAGTGCCTTGTGAAAGTATTCAGCCCCCTATATATATATATATATATATATATATATATATATATATATATATATACACAGTGCCTTGTGAAAGTATTCAGCCCCCTATATATATATTATATATATATATATATATATATATATATACAGTGCCTTGTGAAAGTATTCGCCCCCTATGTATATATACAGTGCTTTGTGAAAGTATTCAGCCTCCTTGAACTTTTCAACCTTTTGCCACATTTCAGGCTTCAAACATAAAGATATAAATTATAATTTTTTTGTGAAGAATCAACAAGTGGGACACAATCGTGAAGTGGAAGGAAATTTATTGGATATTTTAAACTTTTTTAACAAATAAAAAACTGAAGTGTGGGGCGTGCAATATTATTCAGTCCCCTTTACTTTCAGTGCAGCAAACTCCCTCCAGAAGATCAGTGAGGATCTCTGAATGATCCAATGTTGTCCTAAATGACCGGTAATGATACATAGAATCAACCTGTGTGTAATCAAGTCTCCGTATAAATGCACCTGCTCTGTGATAGGCTCAGGGGCCTGTATCCAGTGCAGAGAGCATCATGGAGACCAAGGAACACACCAGGCAGGTCCGAGATACTGTTGTGGTGAAGTTTAAAGCCGGATTTGGATACAAAAAGATTTCCCAAGTATTAAACATCTCAAGGAGCCACTGGGCAAGCGATCATACTGTAATGGAAGGAGGATCAGACCACTGCAAACCTACCAAGACCCGGCCGTCCCTCTAAACTTTCATCTCGAATAAGGAGAAGACTGAACAGAGATGAGGCCAAAAGGCCCATGATCCCTCTGGATGATCTGCAGAGATCTACAGCTGAGGTGGAGAGTCTGTCCATAGGACAACAATCAGCCGTACACTGCACAAATCTGGCCTTTATGGAGGAGTGGCAAGAAGAGGCCATTTCTCAAAGATATCCATAAAAAGTCTGGTGTGAAGTTTGCCACAAGCCGCCTGGGAGACCCGAAATATGTGGAATAAGGGAGACCCCAAACATGTGGAATAAGGGAGACCCCAAACATGTGGAATAAGGGGCTCTGCTCAGAGGAAACCAAAATCAAACTTTTTGGCCACAATGCAAAATAATATCTTTGTCATAAAAGCAACACAGCTCATCACCCTGAAAACACCATCCCCACTGTCACACATGGTGGAGGCAGCATCATGGTCTGGGATTTTCTTCAGCAGGGACAGGGAAGATGGTTAAAATTGATGGGAAGATGGACGGAGCCAAACACAGGACCATTCTGGAAGAAAACCTGCTGGAGTCTGCAAAAGACCGAGACTGGGACGGAGATTTATCTTCCAACAAGACAATGATCCCAAACATAAAGCAAAATCTACAATGGAAAGGTTCAAAAATAACCGTCTCCAGGTGTTAGAATGGCCGAGTCACATCCAGACCTGAATCCAATGGAGAATCTGTGGAAAGAGCTGAAAACTGCTGATCACAAACGCCTCAATCCAACCTCACTGAGCTCCAGCTGTTCTGCAAGGAAGAATGAGACAAACCCCAAGAGACTGCAGCTGTAATCACAGCACAAGGGGGCGCTACAGAGGATTAACTCAAGGGGATGAATAAAATTGCACGCCCCACTTTACAGTTTTTGTATTTATTTTAAAAAGTTTAAAATATCCAATAAATTTCCTTCCACATCACGATTGTGTCCCACTTGTTGTAGATTCTTCACAAAAAAATTAGAATTTATATCTTTGTTTGAAGCCTGAAATGTGGCAAAAGGTTGAAAAGTTCAAGGTGGACAAATACTTTCACAAGGCACTGTATATATACATAGGGGGCTGAATACTTTCATAAGGCTCTGTATATAGGGGGCCGAATACTTTCATAAGGCTCTGTATTTACACACACTATATGATCCATATAACATTCACAGCTCTTGACTCACCTGGTGCGCTCTCCATGTTCATTAAACTCCAGGTAATGAGCCACATCATCCGGAGTGAGCACAGCATCATCATGGACGGACAGAGAGACTGACGACGTGTGTCTGAAGAGCAGCGACTCCGGAGGAGACTTCTTCTTATAAAACTGGGGCTGTTTGTGACCAATGTCCTGTTGTAGTTCAGTAGCCAAAATAGGGGCCCTAAAAAATACAAAGAAATTAGGCAAATGAAAAAATATGAGTTATATTACTGATCCTGAGTTACCTCCTGTATTATACTCCAGAGCTGCACTCACTATTCTGCTGGTGCAGTCACTGTGTACATACATTACATTACTGATCCTGAGTTACCTCCTGTATTATACTCCAGAGCTGCACTCACTATTCTGCTGGTGCAGTCACTGTGTACATACATTACATTACTGATCCTGAGTTACCTCCTGTATTATACTCCAGAGCTGCACTCACTATTCTGCTGGTGCAGTCACTGTGTACATACATTACATTACTGATCCTGAGTTACCTCCTGTATTATACTCCAGAGCTGCACTCACTATTCTGCTGGTGCAGTCACTGTGTACATACATTACATTACTGATCCTGAGTTACCTCCTGTATTATCCTCCAGAGCTGCACTCACTATTCTGCTGGTGCAGTCACTGTGTACATACATTACATTACTGATCCTGAGTTACCTCCTGTATTATACTCCAGAGCTGCACTCACTATTCTGCTGGTGCAGTCACTGTGTACATTACATTACTGATCCTGAGTCACCTCCTGTATTATACTCCAGAGCTGCACTCACTATTCTGCTGGTGCAGTCACTGTGTATATACATTACATTACTGATCCTGAGTTACCTCCTGTATTATACTCCAGAGCTGCACTCACTATTCTGCTGGTGCAGTCACTGTGTACAAACATTACATGACTGATCCTGAGTTACCTCCTGTATTATACTCCAGAGCTGCATTCACTATTTTGCTGGTGCAGTCACTGTGTACATACATTACATTACTGATCCTGAGTTACCTCCTGTGTTATACTCCAGAGCTGCACTCACTATTCTGCTGGTGCAGTCACTGTGTACATACATTACATTACTGATCCGGAGTTACCTCCTGTATTATACTCCAGAGCTGCACTCACTATTCTGCTGGTGCAGTCACTGTGTCCATACATTACATTACTGATCCTGAGTTACCTCCTGTATTATACTCCAGAGCTGCACTCACTATTCTGCTGGTGCAGTCACTGTGTACATACATTACATTACTGATCCTGAGTTACCTCCTGTATTATACTCCACAGTTGCACTCACTATTCTGCTGGTGCAGTCACTGTGTACATACATTACATTACTGATCCTGAGTTACTTCCTGTATTATACTCCAGAGCTGCACTCACTATTCTGCTGGTGCAGTCACTGTGTACACCTGTATACGTGCAGCAGACAGCTCTACGGTGAAGCACTTCGTACTATGATGCCATAAAGTAATAGAAGCGGTTTCCATGGGAGGAATTATGGGTAGAGAAGATGGAACAATAGGAGTTGACACAATAGTCTCCTCTGCAGGTTCTTACACCTGTGCTGTATGTGATGTGAACGCGGCTCTGGTGACCTTGATTACAAGGAGCTGCTCAGGTCTGTATATTCCAGCAGGACAATCACTCCCATCATACCTCTTATAATTACCTTTAGGGGGCGCTATGGTTTTGTGCATAGAATGGTCCCAGAACCCACAATAAAACCACAATACAGCGCTCAGTGTTTCCTCCACTTCCTGGATGTCACCTGTGTCACTTCCAGCAGCGCAATATTTCTACACCCAAGTGATGGGTATGGAAATATGGCGGCCGCTGCACTCTCTCCCCACCCGCTCCCCGCAGTCCCCCCCACTCACCCAACACCGCTGTCCCCTGCCAGGTATGTCCCCGCCAATCAGCTGAGACTTACAGGACCTGTGGTGACGTCACTGCCATGGGTGCAGCTACATCAGATGACTGTGACGTCATCACAGGTCCTGTGCACAGACAGAGAGCAACCAGGTACTGGAGCCTGTCCTCTGCACTGCCACACACACACGCTTCCACTCTACCACACACACACACACACACTCCCACTCTGCCACACACACTCCCACTCTGCCACACACACACACTCTGCCACACACACACACACTCCCACTCTGCCACACACACACACTCTGCAACACACACACACACACACACACACTCCCACTCTGCCACATACACACACACACACACTGCCACACACACACACACTCTGCCACACACACACACACACTCTGCCACACACACACACTCTGCCACACACACACACACTCCCACTCTGCCACACATACATGCACTCCCACTCTGCCACACATACACACACTCCCACTCTGCCACACATAAGGTACCTTTACACGCTGCTACTGGATGGTGGCAACAACCGGGTACTTCACGTGCACGAGCACGCACAAACGATTGCAAACGGTAATCGCACCACCTTTACACGCCGCAACAAGGTGCGCTACAGTAGGTTACATCTATCTCTAGATACACCGCCGGGTGTCTCAAGTTACCTTCTGCCGAGCACCTTACCTAATTTACACACCGCTACAACAAGCTAATATGGGCGGACCTGGTGCAGCAGGGACAACACATAGGCGTGCCACAATTGTGGATTACGAGACGTCCGTACGCTGATAGGACAAAGCAATAACATCATGATTGGGCAGGCAGCGCAGGAGGCTGATTAATACAGGACGCTCGAGCAATTGTGTAGTGTGACTGGTCAGCTCCTTAAATATGCCGCCCTATGCAGCGACTACCAATCGTAATGCAGGAACTTCCACCAATGATCGCTGAAGGGGGGTGGTTTCCCGGAGGCTGTGTCACGCCCCAGGTACGTACCAGGTACATAGCATGGTGTAGAAACAACCCTTCTGTTCCTTCTTTACACGCCGATACAGGTCGCTACAATCGCCTGGGTAGCCACCTGTTTCAGGGCAGTGCTTGGAAACAGGTGCCGCTACTGGCGGGTGGCTACAACCGTCTTCACACGCCGCTACCACAGGTTGAATTGGCTGTGCAAGATACATTTCTCTCATGTACCCGGTTGTAGCCACCATCCAGTAGAAGCGTGTAAAGGTTCCCTTACACACACTCCCACTCTGCCACACACACACACTCCCACTCTGCCCCTGCTTTCCACCTGCTCTCTCGCCACTCTCCCCCTGCTCTGCTCTGTTCTTCCCCGCTCTGCCCCTGCTTTGCAAAACTCTTCCCTGCTCTGCCCCTGCTTTGCCTAGCACTCCACCACTCTGCTCTGCCCCTGCCCTTCCCCACTCTGTTCTGTCCCACTTGGGCCCACTCTGCTTCTTTTCTGCCCTGGGAGCGAGCACGGTATGGGGGGCAGATCCATTACGGGGGTGGAGGCACAGCAACCACAGGAGGAGAGCAGAGAGACAACAAAATAGGGACCAGAGAGCAACCACAGGTTGGGGGGGGGCTGAGAGACAGCACAGGTGAGGAGCCAGAAAGCACACAAAGGGGGGGAGCCAGAGAGACGCCTGCCACCCCCAGCGCCATAGAGCCCACCTACCATCATCATGTCACCACCCACTCGATAGCATCGTGCTCCCATCTAGTAACCTCATAACCTCAATTTAAGATCTGACATTAAGATCTCTGCTTGCTGTCAGCAAATGGAACATTGATGATATATCCAACAGCCGAAATGTGCGACTTTGAGAGTAACTCTACGATTGTAAATCAGACAGATATCTCTGGCTCTCACTGTTTATCTGGTCGGCCCCTCGGTTCTTCCTCTGGTGGAGGAGGAGCTGGTGGTGGCGGCAGGGGGCGGCCATACGGCAGGAGGTCCATCACTTTGAGGGATGTGGTGTAGTGCAGGATCTTGGGGGAACTGAATGTCTTCATTACTTTTGCATAATCTGCTGGAGAGAGAAATTCTCATCAATTCTGTTCAGTTATCAGAGTTGCCGGTCATTGCTGCATCCACATATTCTAGAACTCGGGGTCACAAAATGTCAGCCTGAGTGGTAGCGCCCACTGGACTCATACTCATCTAGGACCGCCCACTGAACTCATCAGGACAGCCCACTGGACTCATCTAGGGACGCCCACCGGGCTCATCTAGGGACGCCCACCGGGCTCATCCAGGGACGTCCACTGGGCTCATCCAGGGACGCCCACTGGACTCATCCAGGGACGCCCACTGGACTCATCCAGGGACGCCCACTGGACTCATCCAGGGACGCCCACTGGACTCATCCAGGGACGCCCACTGGACTCATGTCCTCTTTCATTTCATGTCTTCATTTTTGTGAACCTCCGCTGAACCTCTGGTGACGTCCATGTGGCGCGGGCAGTCACTACCGCCGGCCGGCATGTCAGGGTCATTTCAGAGATACTCTCACCTTTTCCTGCTGGGTTCCCATCTAAGCTCTTGAAGCTGGGAACGCTGCAGCTTTCTGTCTGGCAGCAGGGAGGCAGGGGGGCGCTGTTCACATGGTGCAGCTCTGCAAGTGCAAGTGAAAAAACGCATCATTAACTCATTGATAAAGAAAAGTCTGGTTGAAAATATCAAGGGGCAAAAGGAGAAAGTGAGGGTGATGAAGCAGAAACGTAATCCAAATAGTATAAAATCCAAACAGTATAGCACCTTCTCCTCCCTACAGTACAGTATAGAACCTCCTCCTCCTCTGAGTACAGTATAGCACCTTCTCCTCTACAGTACAGTATAGCACCACCTCCTCCCTACAGTACAGTACCTCCTCCTCCTCCCTACAGTACAGTCTAGAGCTTCCTATTCCCCCTTAGAGTACAGTTTAGAGCTGTCTCCTCCTCCTTACAGTGCAGTCAAGAACCTCCTCCTCCTCTCTAGAGTACAGTATAGCGCCACCTCTTCCTCTCTAGAGTACAGTATAGCACCTTCTCCTCTACAGTACAGTATAGCGCCTCCTCCTCACTACAATACAGTATATCTCCTCTTCCTCCTCTATACAGTACAGTATAGCGCCTCCTCCTCACTACAGTACAGTATAGCGCCTCCTCTTCCTCTCTATAATATAGTATAGCGCCTCCTCCTCACTACAGTACAGTGTAGCATCTTCTTGCTACAGTACAGTGTAGCGCCTCCTCCTCCTCTCTACAGTACAGTGTAGCGCCTCCTACCTCTCTACAGTACAGTAAAGTGCCTCCTCCTCTCTACAGTACAGTATATTGCCTCCTCCCTCTCTACAGTACATCGCCTCCTCTTCCTCTCTCTAGTACAGTATAGCACCTCCTCCTCCTCTACAGTACAGTATAGCGCCTCCTCTTCCTCTCTACAGTACAGTATATCTCCTCCTCCCTCTCTACAATACAGTATATTACCTCCTCCCTCTCTACAGGACAGTATAGTGCCTCCTCCTCCTCTCCATAGTACAGTATAGCACCTCCTCCTCCTCCTCTACTGTACAGTATAGCACCTCCTCTTCCTCTCTACAGTACAGTATAGCCCTCCTCCCTCTCTACAGTACAGCACTTCTATTCCTCCTCCCCTCTATACAATATAGTATAACCTCTCCGTGTTCCCCCGCTGCTCTGGTCCCCTTTACTGAAGACTCAGGAGGCTGCGGTGCCAGTGTGTGCTCCACTGTGGAACGCATAAAGCAGGACGTGCTGCCTACTATTGTGGAAGAGGCAGCACCAGCCTGATGTACGCGCTCCACAGTGGAACGCACAAGGAAACCCGGCTGTAAGAGGAAGCGAGGGGCCCGGGGGGCCAGCAGTTGTTGGAAGTAGGAGGCTCCCCCTTCCCCTCCTCTCCCTAACACACGGACCCCAAAGCGGCGTGTGCTGCCGCGCGGTCACATGGATGTATGTCCTCGAAGTCAAACATCCATTGTGAAGCGGGCGGTGGAATCGGCGGACACAGGGGGAGGCTGGCGGCACGGGCCCCTTATTAAGTTCGGGCCCTGTCGCAACCGCAACCCGTGCGACCAAAATTGTTACGTGCCTGAGTGTAGCGCTTCCTCCTCTTTACAGTACAGTATAGTGGTCCCAGCCTCTTGTTATATATATATGTACCATAATATACAGTATATATTAATATTTACCTCTCTTGAGATTATGGCACCTTGGATCCTTTGGGGCCACATTTGGTGGTACAGGAACTACAGGTTTTCCAGCTATCTTGCTTCTTGCGCTCACGTGTGTAAGGTTGTTAGCACTGCCGTGACAATGTGGGAACAGGCTGTGATCATACAGTCCTAAAGGAAATCCCGATTTAGAGCTAATTCCCATCCCAGGAGGCCGGACAGGAGACGAGCACTGGAACGTCGTCATGTCCTTTCCAGGGAGATCCACATACAGCGCTCCATACATACTGCTGTCCGGAACCAGCGGGATGATCTGACTGCGACTGCCGCCGCTGTGACGCTCAAACGAGATGTCTGCAAAATAGGAGAGAATTTATCTATACAGTACCCCAGTGTCATTGTCCTGTACCCCCAGTGTCATTATCCTGTACCCCCAGTGTCATTATCCTGTACCCCCCGTGTCATTATCCTGTACCCCAGTGTCATCATCCTGTACCCCCCAGTGTCATTATCCTGTACCCCAGTGTCATTATCCTGTACCCCAGTGTCATTATCCTGTACCCCAGTGTCATTATCCTGTACCCCCCAGTGTCATTATCCTGTACCCCCAGTGTCATTATCCTGTACCCCCCAGTGTCATTATCCTGTACCCCCAGTGTCATTATCCTGTACCCACAGTGTCATTATCCTGTACCCCCAGTGTCATTATCCTGTACCCCCAGTGTCATTATCCTGTATCCCCCAGTGTCATTATCCTGTACCCCCAGTGTCATTATCCTGTACCCCCAGTGTCATTATCCTGTACCCCCAGTGTCATTATCCTGTACTCCAGTGTCATTATCCTGTACTCAGGTGTCATTATCCTGTACTCCCCCAGTGTCATTATCCTGTACCCCCAGTGTCATTATCCTGTACCCCCCAGTGTCATTATCCTGTACCCCCCAGTGTCATTATCCTGTCCCCACAGGGTCATTATCCTGTACCCCCAGTGTCATTATCCTGTACCCCCAGTGTCATTATCCTGTACCCCAGTGTCACTATCCTGTACCCCTAGTGTCATTATCCTGTACCCCCCAGTGTCATTATCCTGTACCCCCAGTGTCATTATCCTGTACACCCCAGTGTCATTATCCTGTACCCCCCAGTGTCATTATCCTGTACCCCCAGTGTCATTATCCTGTACCCCAGTGTCATTATCCTGTACCCCAGTGTCATTATCCTGTACCCCCAGTGTCATTGTACATTACACATATATCCCCCTCTGTAATTTCACTATGCCTATTCCGCCCTCTGGTGGCCACACTTTTCTACTGCGTTCTTCGCAGCTGATTTCCCTTAAAGAGGTTTGAAATGCGTTGACTAATAAATCAATATTATTCACCCTTTAATGTCTGGTGGAATACAGCAGTGCGGTGTTTAACCCTTCATCCGCCCTACTTTAATGTTCTGAGATAATGACCTTTGGGTTTTCATTAATCATCAACATCTACAGAAATAAACACATGACATAGATCCCTCTGTGTGTAATGACTCTATATAATAGATGTGGTCACTTCATGTATTGAATTACTGAAATAAAGTAACGATTTGATGATCTTCTAAGCTTTCAGATGCTCCTGTATCTTACTAGGCTTTAAACATTGGTAAGCAGCAATTAACGTTTTAAATGATTGTGTCCCTCTGGGTCACAGATGTACTGTAGATGTATTCCGGTTGGTGTATTGGTAAGATTGCCACTGGAATGGGGGGCTGGATCCCTCCACGGGGGTCCCATCACCTGATATTGAGTATTGACCCCTTCTGAGCCTGTCCCTTTTGTTTTCCCATTGTAATGTATCCCATCTCCCTGGTGTTTGGTATAATGTTAATGTTCACTATGTTATCAATACACTTTCTGCATTTGAGCGCTTGTGTGGACGCCTCTTTGGCGTTTTGCTACAATAGGGTGACAGTGCACTGTGTGTGTTCTTGGTTTTCAGATCTGGTAGTAGTATCGCGCCCCTGATTGCATTATGTCCTATCTCTCTACTTGTGTTTTCCATACTTCATTACCAAGTGGCTGATGTGCAGAATATTTCTATACAGTCAATGTAATCGTGTTACTCTGCAGGACTCGCCCGCTCCATATCAATGATCACATCCCGAGGATAGCGGAAATCATCCGATAATTAATCTGTGGAATTAATCCAAAGAGGCGACAACATCTGAAAGAAGTAAAATGTGCAAAACCCAACAACAGCCGAGACATCGGCACCAACAGGAGACGCCGAGAGCTGTCAGACGGGCGACAGCGGCAATACCGGGTACACACACCCCTGTAATCAGGGTACAGAACCTATAATCAGGGTACACACCCTATAATCAGGGTACAGACCCCTGTAATCAGGGTACAGACCCCTGTAATCAGGGTACAGACCCCTATAATCAGGGTACAGACCCCTATAATCAGGGTACAGACCCTGTAATCAGGGTACAGACCCCTATAATCAGGGTACAGACCCCTATAATCAGGGTACACACCCCTGTAATCAGGGTACACACCCCTGTAATTAGGGTACACACCCCTATAATCAGGGAACACACCCCTATAATCAGGATACAGACCCTATAATCAGGGTACATGACCCGTATAATCAGGGTACACACCCCTATAATCAGGGTACAGACCCTATAATCAGGGTACATGACCCATATAATCAGGGTACACACCCCTATAATCAGGGTACAGACCCTATAATCAGGGTACATGACCCATATAATCAGGGTACACACCCCTATAATCAGGGTACAGACCCCTATAATCAGGGTACACACCCCTGTAATCAGGGCACACACCCCTGTAATTAGGGTACACACCCCTATAATCAGGGTACACACCCCTATAATCAGGGTACAGACCCTATAATCAGGGTACACACCCCTATAATCAGGGTACAGACCCGATGATCAGAGCTCAGTAGTAATGTCCCCCCTCACATACTGGACTTATGGAAGTCTGCAGCGTCCTTGTTCTCCATCCACAGTAACTGGCTGTTCATGCTGGTCGTACTGCTGTAGTTTCTAGAACAGGACGCTGATTTCCAGGTGTTTGAGAGCCACGGAGAGTCACTGGTGTCCATTCTGTGGGAAAGAGAGTCATGTAAATAAGGGGTACACAGAATAGTGAGTGCAGCTCTGGAGTATAATATAGGAGGTAACTCAGTATCACTAATGTAATGTATGTACACAGTGACTGCACCAGCAGAATAGTGAGTGCAGCTCTGGAGTATAATACAGGAGGTAACTCAGGATCAGTAATGTAATGTATGTAGACAGTGACTGCACCAGCAGAATAGTGAGTGCAGCTCTGGAGTATAATACAGGAGGTAACTCAGGATGAGTAATGTAATGTATGTACAGCAGAATAGTGAGTGCAGCTCTGGAGTATAATACAGGAGGTAACTCAGGATCAGTAATGTAATGTATGTACACAGTGAATGCACCAGCAGAATAGTGAGTGCAGCTCTGGAGTATAATACAGGAGGTAACTTAGGATTAGTAATGTATGTACACAGTGACTGCACCAGCAGAATAGTGAATGCAGCTCCGGAGTATAATACAGGCGGTAACTCAGGATCAGTAATGTAATGTGTGTACACAGTGACTGCACCAGCAGAATAGTGAGTGCAGCTCTGGAGGATAATACAGGAGGTAACTCAGGATCAGTAATGTAATGTATGTACACAGTGACTGCACCAGCAGAATAGTGAGTGCAGCTCTGGAGTATAATACAGGAGGTAACTCAGGATCAGTAATGTAATGTATGTACACAGTGACTGCACCAGCAGAATAGTGAGTGCAGCTCTGGAGTATAATACAGGAGGTAACTCAGGATCAGTGATGTAATGTATGTACACAGTGACTGCACCAGCAGAATAGTGAGTGCAGCTCTGGAGTATAATACAGGAGGTAACTCAGGATCAGTAATGTAATGTATGTACACAGTGACTGCACCAGCAGAATAGTGAGTGCAGCTCTGGAGTATAACACAGGCGGTAACTCAGGATCAGTAATGTAATGTATGTACACAGTGACTGCACCAGCAGAATAGTGAGTGCAGCTCTGGAGGATAATACAGGAGGTAACTCAGGATCAGTAATGTAATGTATGTACACAGTGACTGCACCAGCAGAATAGTGAGTGCAGCTCTGGAGTATAATACAGGAGGTAACTCAGGATCAGTGATGTAATGTATGTACACAGTGACTGCACCAGCAGAATAGTGAGTGCAGCTCTGGAGTATAATACAGGAGGTAACTCAGGATCAGTAATGTAATGTATGTACACAGTGACTGCACCAGCAGAATAGTGAGTGCAGCTCTGGAGTATAATACAGGAGGTAACTCAGGATCAGTAATGTAATGTATGTACACAGTGACTGCACCAGCAGAATAGTGAGTGCAGCTCTGGAGTATACAGTAATTCAGGATATAACTGTACAGGAAATGATTAAGTCCTCTAGTTATCAGATGTTATACATGTGTGCCAGGATCTTTTAAGTATGATCATTTGTCAGTCATATAGAGCGGGGGGAGCCCTGTGCCCTCTCTAGTGGGGGTTCATATTTCAGTGATGGTAAGGTATACGGTATCTCTGTGGGGGACATGTCACACACTGTGTACATTGCACTATATCTCCCTAGAGCGCGATTTACAGCTGTCTGTGAAGGGCAAACGCAAATGAGTCTTATTGAGCTGAAGATTCGCTGATACAGAGCCATATTTTATAGTCAGTAAATGGCGCTGACACAAACTCATTTCTTAGCGGATTCTCCATGTTGAGTTACGGCCTGTCTGGCCGCACCGTGCTGAGGAGCCGCCCTGATCCCATAATGAGCAGTATAAGCAGAGGGATATTACATGGCACCGCAGCAGGTCCTGACTGATGGTTCTCACAGCTGGAGATCTGTTACAGTTGTATCCAGTGCAGGCAATCCTCTGTGAGCTGACGTTCGGGCTTCAGTATGATACAATGTATCAGTGCTGGTAAAACGTGACATAACAGGACAGAGAGATGTGTGCTGCTGCGTTCACCGCTCAGGATTGTCTGCTGGATACATTGTACCAAAAAGCAGCAAAGCTTTAGTCAGCCTTTACTGTGGCCACTAGATGGCGATCAGTGACAGCAGCGAATAACACGACCCCTTACCTGTGTTTAATGATGGTGTCCTCACTGGCAAAACGGTAAAGACCTAAAGAATGAAGAGTGCAAGTAATAGAATTAATAAAAGCTACATCCGGGAACACCTGTAATAGCTATTCAGATACTGCTGATAAGCAGCCTGTATACCTGTATGATAGGTGTCAGCCCCGCCCCCTGTGATGACATCACTGATATGAGAGGTGCCAGCCCCGCCCCCTGGTGATGACATCACTGATATGAGACGTGTCAGCCCCGCTACCTGGTGATGACATCACTGATATAATGGTGTCAGCCACGCCCCCTGGTGATGACATCACTGATATAATGAGATGTGTTAGCCCCGCCCCTGGTGATGACATCACTGATATAATAAGAGGTGTCAGCCCTGCCCCTGGTGATTACATCACTGATACTGACATGTGATAGGTGTCTGCCCCGCCCCCTGGTGATGACATCACTGATATAATGAGAGGTGTCAGCCCTGCCCCCTGGTGATGACATCACTGATACTGACATGTGATAGGTGTCTCCCCCCCCTGATGATGGCATCACTGATATGACGTGATAGGTGTCAGCCCCGCCACCTGATGATGACATCACTGATATAATGAGGTGTCAGCCCCGCCCCCTGGTGATGACATCACTGATATAATGAGAGGTGTCAGCCCTGCCCCCTGGTGATGACATCACTGATACTGACATGTGATAGGTGTCTCCCCCCCCCTGGTGATGACATCACTGATATGATAGGTGTCACCCCGCCACCTGATGATGACATCACTGATATAAGGAGTGATTATTGCAGCCCATTATATTGATATCCTTCTACTATCGCAGACCTCCATAGTATACAGTATAATATGCAGCTGTGACATCACAACGTGATCACATGACCGCTCACCGCTGTGTTTCTTTTTGCTGTAACGTTTCGAGTTCCTCTGGCATAAATAGATGACGGCCGCCATCAGCATCAGCCAGGTGGCTGCACCCACAGTGGCGATGAAGGCCGGGTGCTTCATCACCTGCAGGAGGAGATCCAGCGGAATCGCAACGTCCGGCAGGTCGTCCTTCATCATCGGAGCTTCTGCAGGATGAAGAGAAGAAGTCATGAGGATAAAGAGAGAGAGACAAAGCGGAACCCTACAAGAGGGGACACAGCACCGCCACATCCCAAGACAGAGCGGGGCCCCCCAGACACAGCACCGCCACAACCCAAGACAGAACGGGGCCCCCCAGACACAGCACCGCCACAACCCAAGACAGAGCGGGGCCCCCCAGACACAGCACCACCACAACCCAAGACAGAGCGGGGCCCCCCAGACACAGCACCACCACAACCCAAGACAGAGCGGGGCCCCCCAGACACAGCACCGCCACAACCCAAGACAGAGCGGGGCCCCCCAGACACAGCACAGCCACAACCCAAGACAGAGCGGGGCCACCCAGACACAGCACCGCCACAACCCAAGACAGAGCAGGGCCCCCCAGACACAGCACTGCCACAACCCAAGACAGAGCGGGGCCCCCCAGACACAGCACCACCACAACCCAAGACAGAGCGGGGCCCCCCAGACACAGCACCGCCACAACCCAAGACAGAGCGGGGCCCCCCAGACACAGCACCGCCACAACCCAAGACAGAGCGGGGCCCCCCAGACACAGCACCGCCACAACCCAAGACAGAGCGGGGCCCCCAAGACACAGCACCGCCACAACCCAAGACAGAGCGGGGCCCCCCAGACACAGCACCGCCACAACCCAAGACAGAGCGGGGCCCCCCAGACACAGCACCGCCACAACCCAAGACAGAGCGGGGCCCCCCAGACACAGCACCGCCACAACCCAAGACAGAGCGGGGCCCCCCAGACACAGCACCGCCACAACCCAAGACAGAGCGGGGGCCCCCAGACACAGCACCGCCACAACCCAAGACAGAGCGGGGCCCCCCAGACACAGCACCGCCACAACTCAAGGCAGAGCAGGGCCCCCCAGACACAGCACTGCCAAAACCCAAGGCAGAACGGGGCCCCCCAGACACAGCACCGCCACAACCCAAGGCAGAGCTGGGCCACCCAGACACAGCACCGCCACAACCCAAGACAGAGCGGGGCCCCCCAGACACAGCACCACCACATCCCAAGGCAGAGTTGGGCCACCCAGACACAGCACCGCCACAACCCAAGGCAGAGCAGGGCCCCCCAGACACAGCACCACCACAACCCAAGGCAGAGCTGGGCCACCCAGACACAGCACCGCCACAACCCAAGGCAGAGCTGGGCCCCCCAGACACAGCACCACCACAACCCAAGACAGAGCGGGGGCCCCCCAGACACAGCACCACCACAACCCAAGACAGAGCGGGGCCCCCCAGACACAGCACCACCACAACCCAAGGCAGAGCTGGGCCACCCAGACACAGCACCGCCACAACCCAAGACAGAGCGAGGCCCCCAGACACAGCACCGCCACAACCCAAGACAGAGCGGGGGCCCCCAGACACAGCACCACCACAACCAAAGGCAGAGCGGGGCCCTCCTGACACAGCCCCACCACAACCCAAGACAGAGCGGGGGCCCCCAGACACAGCACCGCCACAACCCAAGACAGAGCGGGGCCCCCCAGACACAGCACCACCACAACCCAAGACAGAGCGGGGGCCCCCAGACACAGCACCGCCACAACCCAAGACAGAGCGGGGCCCCCCCAGACACAGCACTGCCACAACCCAAGACAGATCGGGGCCCCCAGACACAGCACTGCCATAACCCAAGACAGAGCGGGGCCCCCAGACACAGCACTGTTACATCCCAAGACAGAGCGGGGCCACCCAGACACAGCACCGCCACAACCCAAGACAGAGCGGGGCCCCCCAGACACAGCACCACCACATCCCAAGGCAGAGTTGGGCCACCCAGACACAGCACCGCCACAACCCAAGACAGAGCGGGGCCCCCCAGACACAGCACCGCCACAACCCAAGACAGAGCGGGGCCCCCCAGACACAGCACCGCCACAACCCAAGACAGAGCGGGGCCCCCCAGACACAGCACCGCCACAACCCAAGACAGAGCGGGGCCCCCCAGACACAGCACCGCCACAACCCAAGACAGAGCGGGGGCCCCCAGACACAGCACCGCCACAACCCAAGACAGAGCGGGGCCCCCCAGACACAGCACCGCCACAACTCAAGGCAGAGCAGGGCCCCCCAGACACAGCACTGCCAAAACCCAAGGCAGAACGGGGCCCCCCAGACACAGCACCGCCACAACCCAAGGCAGAGCTGGGCCACCCAGACACAGCACCGCCACAACCCAAGACAGAGCGGGGCCCCCCAGACACAGCACCACCACATCCCAAGGCAGAGTTGGGCCACCCAGACACAGCACCGCCACAAACCCAAGGCAGAGCAGGGCCCCCCAGACACAGCACCACCCCAACCCAAGGCAGAGCTGGGCCACCCAGACACAGCACCGCCACAACCCAAGGCAGAGCTGGGCCCCCCAGACACAGCACCACCACAACCCAAGACAGAGCGGGGCCCCCCAGACACAGCACCACCACAACCCAAGACAGAGCGGGGCCCCCCAGACACAGCACCACCACAACCCAAGGCAGAGCTGGGCCACCCAGACACAGCACCGCCACAACCCAAGACAGAGCGAGGCCCCCAGACACAGCACCGCCACAACCCAAGACAGAGCGGGGGCCCCCAGACACAGCACCACCACAACCAAAGGCAGAGCGGGGCCCTCCTGACACAGCCCCACCACAACCCAAGACAGAGCGGGGGCCCCCAGACACAGCACCGCCACAACCCAAGACAGAGCGGGGCCCCCCAGACACAGCACCACCACAACCCAAGACAGAGCGGGGGCCCCCAGACACAGCACCGCCACAACCCAAGACAGAGCGGGGCCCCCCAGACACAGCACTGCCACAACCCAAGACAGATCGGGGCCCCCAGACACAGCACTGCCATAACCCAAGACAGAGCGGGGCCCCCCAGACACAGCACTGTTACATCCCAAGACAGAGCGGGGCCCCCAGACACAGCACTGCCACAACCCAAGACAGAGCAGGGCCCCCCAGACACAGCACTGCTACATCCAAGACAGAGCAGGGCCCCCCAGACACAGCACCGATACAACCCAAGGCAGAGCGGGGCCCCCCAGACACCGCACTGCCACAACCCAAGGCAAAGCGGGGCCCCCCAGACACAGCACTGCCACAACTCATGACAGAGCGGGGCCCCCAGACACAGCACTGCCACAACCCAAGACAGAGCGGGGCCCCCCAGACACAGCACAGCCACAACCCAAGGCAGAGCGGGGCCCCTCAGACACAGCACTGCCACAACCCAAGGCAGAGCGGGGCCCCCCAGACACCGCACTGCCACAACCCAAGGCAAAGCGGGGCCCCCCAGACACAGCACTGCCACAACACAAGGCAGAGCAGGGCCCCCCAGACACAGCACCGATACAACCCAAGACAGAATGGGGCCCCCCAGACACAGCACTGCCACAACCCAAGGCAGAGCGGGGCCCCACAGACACAGTACTGCCATAGAGGCCTAAGCCCAAGACAGAGCGGGGCCCCCCCAGACACGACACTGCCACAGAGGCCTCAACCCAAGACATAATGGGGTCCCACTGTCCCCTAGAGATCATTAGGCAACTGCTCATACAGAGATTTGATAAAACTACAAGATCCCTTTAAAGATCCCACCAGTTACTTGTGAAGACGTGTTCACCCCATTTAGGATTCCTCACTGGTGCCATTCCTTACCCATGACGACGTATTTCGGGTTACTCAGCTTTCCCATGCCACCTTCATACATGGCTGCCACCTGAACCTGATATTTCACGCCCGCTGGCAGCTGGGGGATCTCCAGGCTGAGGGTCCCGCTGTCCACCGTCCAGTTGGTACGAGGAAGGGTCTCATTGCCAAGACACCAAATCTATGAAATCACAAAAAATGAAAATGTATAGCAATACCAAGACAATGTTAATTGTGTATGAGTGGGAGCGCCCTGTGCATGAATTCTGGGTAGGAACCACATGAGCATCCACTGTGGGAGCGAGGCCGGCAGCATACAGCCCACCAGGATCCATTACAGCTCGCTCCCAGAAGAAGCAGAGCGAAACGTGTGTCGGAGCAGAGGGACATTGACTGGAACTCCACGTGTGTGTAATTGTACTGACCATTATTAAAGAACTGATGTCCCTGTAGGTGTGCACTAAGCCTTATAGCATACGTGCCCGTACCTCACCTGCAGCATGTGGGCTCTGTCTTGGGTGGCACGCACCTGTAGTGATGGACCCCAGACAGCGGGTAACACGGGGCTATATTCACCTGGTTTTTCAGGGGTTGCTCTAATGCTTCCACACGTGCATAACACCCATCCGATTCTTATGCCCTACAAGCTCCAATATACTTGAGGTTTGGCACCACTTGGTATCCACATGTGCCATCCCCCTCCACCGGTCACTTAACCCTTATCCCCAGTGTTTGTCTCCCAAGTGTATAAACACACTAACAATGTATGAAAGCGATATTCTCAAAATCAGAAGCTATCCGCCATCTATAGAGTACAGGATAAGTTGCTGATTGTTGGTCGGACCCCCGAGTGACCCCAAAATCTCAGCAGTCGGTTCTTGATAGGAGGAGAGTTATGCCCAACCTCCGTTCCATTCATTACCCATGGGACTGGAGACCTGTGATTGGCTTTCTCTGGCAGCCCTATAGACAATGAATATAGCAGAGTTAGAGCATAAGACCCTATACTTTACTCAAGACCCCGCGACCGCTGGTCAGACCCTAAACAATCAGCAAGTTACCCCTAACCGGTGCATGGGAGACAAAGTTAAGTGCAATCAATGGTCGATACGCCCTAGAGATAGAACTCCATTATCATAGACAGGGTAATATAATTAGGGGCGATCCGTAATTTGTAAGAGGGGCGACGTCAATAGTGACCCCCTCCGAATGTAAGCAATGCATGCTTCTATTCACTGAAGGTAAGCAGAGATCTTGAGACTGTATCACACAGCTCAGGTGTTCTGACAGCCGCTCTCATTGTCATTTACTGTGTCGACATCTGAGACGTTGCGCTGCCGCCGGCGACGTTTCCCTGCGGTGAAACTAATCACACCCCGCTGAGAGCGATCCCCGCGCCTTCATCTCCTCGCGCTTCCAGAGTAGCGTATGCTAATGTGAAGCGAAAATGACAATGTAATTAATGAAGATTCACCTGTCACCTGTGATTGACGCCTGCCACCGCCGCCTGCCTCCGCCGCCTGCCCCCGCCGCCTGCCCCAGAAACAGCAGATTTGTAATTGTCATATGTTCTATGTGAATCAGAGAAATCCAGCAGGAGCGGCCGCCCGGTGCGATACATAACGGCAACACTGGACTTAAAAATGCAGGCGTCAAAGACGTCACTGATCCAAAGAGAAGATCCCAAAATTAACGATTCCTCCTGCTCTGCCCCTGGTCTTCCCCTCTCTGCTCTGCCCCTGGTCTGCCCCTCTCTGCTCTGCCCCTGGTCTTCCCCTCTCTGCTCTGCCCCTGGTCTTCCCCTCTCTGCTCTGCCCCTGGTCTTCCCCTCTCTGCTCTGCCCCTGGTCTTCCCCTCTCTGCTCTGCCCCTGGTCTTCCCCTCTCTGCTCTGCCCCTGGTCTTCCCCTCTCTGCTCTGCCCCTGGTCTTCCCCTCTCTGCCCTGCCCCTGGTCTTCCCCTCTCTGCCCTGCCCCTGGTCTTCCCCTCTCTGCCCTGCCCCTGGTCTTTCCCTCTCTGCTCTGCCCCTGGTCTTCCCCTCTCTGCTCTGCCCCTGGTCTTCCCCTCTCTGCTCTGCCCCTGGTCTTCCCCTCTCTGCTCTGCCCCTGGTCTTCCCCTCTCTGCTCTGCCCCTGGTCTTCCCCTCTCTGCTCTGCCCCTGGTCTTCCCCTCTCTGCTCTGCCCCTGGTCTTCCCCTCTCTGCTCTGCCCCTGGTCTTCCCCTCTCTGCTCTGCCCCTGGTCTTCTCCTCTCTGCCCTGCCCCTGGTCTTCCCCTCTCTGCCCTGCCCCTGGTCTTCCCCTCTCTGCTCTGCCCCTGGTCTTCCCCTCTCTGCTCTGCCCCTGGTCTTCCCCTCTCTGCTCTGCCCCTGGTCTTTCCCTCTCTGCTCTGCCCCTGGTCTTTCCCTCTCTGCCCTGCCCCTGGTCTTCCCCTCTCTGCTCTGCCCCTGGTCTTCCCCTCTCTGCTCTGCCCCTGGTCTTCCCCTCTCTGCTCTGCCCCTGGTCTTCCCCTCTCTGCTCTGCCCCTGGTCTTTCCCTCTCTGCTCTGCCCCTGGTCTTCCCCTCTCTGCTCTGCCCCTGGTCTTCCCCTCTCTGCTCTGCCCCTGGTCTTCCCCTCTCTGCTCTGCCCCTGGTCTTCCCCTCTCTGCTCTGCCCCTGGTCTTTCCCTCTCTGCTCTGCCCCTGGTCTTTCCCTCTCTGCCCTGCCCCTGGTCTTCCCCTCTCTGCTCTGCCCCTGGTCTTCCCCTCTCTGCTCTGCCCCTGGTCTTCCCCTCTCTGCTCTGCCCCTGGTCTTCCCCTCTCTGCTCTGCCCCTGGTCTTCCCCTCTCTGCTCTGCCCCTGGTCTTCCCCTCTCTGCTCTGCCCCTGGTCTTCCCCTCTCTGCTCTGCCTCACTTGGCCACACTCTGCTCTGCCCCTGCTCTCACCCACAGCATGGGAGCTAGCACATCCACCACAGGGGAGGAAGCACAGCGACCACAGGAGAAGAGCAAAAAGACAACAAAGGGGTGGCCAGAGAGCAACAATAGATGTGGGGGGGGCCTGAAAGACAGCATAGGTGGGGGCTAAGAGTGACCACGGTGGGGCAGAGAGACAGCACAGGTGAGGAGCAAGAGGGCACGCAAAGAGGGTGGGGAGCCAGAGAGACGCCTGCCACCCTCAGTTCCATAGAGCCCGCCTACCATCGTCATGTCCCCACCCACCCAATGCGATAGCATCGGGCTCCCATCTAGTTTACCTTATGAGCCTTGACATACTAATGTGCCCCTGCATTTACCTTGTAAGCCTTGATGTGCCCGTGTGCCCCTGCATTTACCTTGTAAGGCTTGATGTGCCCGCTGTGCCCCTGCATTTACCTTGTAAGGCTTGATGTGCCCGCTGTGCCCCCGCATTTACCTTGTAAGGCTTGATGTGCCTGCTGTGCCCCCGCATTTACCTTGTAAGCCTTGATGTGCCCGCTGTGCCCCTGCATTTACCTTGTAAGGCTTGATGTGCCTGCTGTGCCCCTGCATTTACCTTGTAAGCCTTGATGTGTCCGCTGTGCCCATCCGGCAGGGGAGGCTCCCAGCCCACAATGATTGATCCATTGCCACCACTGACCAACGTGATGTTCACCTCCTCTGGAGCAGGTCCTGGAACTACAGAAGACACAATACTGGGGTTAAAAAATTTCAGATTCATGGTCACAAACTCAAGTTCACATAAAATACTTTTCACAGATGAGGGTTTGTTACAATTATTTCTAATCTAGTTAATTGTCCATGAGGCACACAATATAAGCACCATGATGATACATGTTCCCTGCACTGATACACTGTAACGATGCATCAGCACAGGAGAGAGTCCTGCTTCCAATGTATTTGCTCGCAGGCACAACTGTAACAAACCCTCAGCAGTAGGAATTAAAGCATAAAACAAAGTGTTTCTCCCAAATTGTGGTACAGATGAGAGTGACAGAGGGGACAGGATCTCTGTGTTCCAGGAGCTGAAATATTCACATTCTCCGTCTCATAAACTCTAATTAATTTTCTGCTGAATTAATCTCCACATTGTAATCAGAGAATGTCACAGAGTCCAGGGAAGAGGGCGACCGGCGGAAACGTGGTACAGGATAATGACACTGGGGGTACAGGATAATGACACTGGGGTACAGGATAATGACACTGGGGTACAGGATAGTAGCACTGGGGGTACAGGATAATGACACTGGGGGGGTACAGGATAATGACACTGGGGGTACAGGATAATGACACTGGGGGGTGCAGGATAATGACACTGGGGGTACAGGATAATGACACTGGGGTACAGGATAATAACACTGGGGTACAGAATAATGACACTGGGGGTACAGGATAATGACACTGGGGGGTACAGGATAATAACACTGGGGTACAGAATAATGACACTGGGGGTACAGGATAATGACACTGGGGGTACAGGATAATGACACTGGGGGGTACAGGATAATGACACTGGGGGTACAGGATAATGACACTGGGGGGTACAGGATAATAACACTGGGGTACAGAATAATGACACTGGGGGTACAGGATAATGACACTGGGGGTACAGGATAATGACACTGGGGGGGTACAGGATAATGACACTGGGGGGTACAGGATAATGACACTGGGGGGTACAGGATAATGACACTGGGGTACAGGATAATGACACTGGAGGTACAGGATAATGACACTGGGGTACAGGATAATGACACTGGGGGGGTACAGGATAATGACACTGGGGTACAGGATAATGACACTGGGGGTACAGGATAATGACACTGGGGTACAGGATAATGATACTGGGGGTGCAGGATAATAACACTGGGGGGTACAGGATAATGACACTGGGGGTACAGGATAATGACACTGGGGTACAGGATAATGACACTGGGGTACAGGATAATGACACTGGAGGTACAGGATAATGACACTGGGGGTACAGGATAATGACACTGGGGGTACAGGATAATGACACTGGGGGTACAGGATAATGACACTGGGATACAGGATAATGACACTGGGGGTACAGGATAATGACACTGGGGGTACAGGATAATGACACTGGGGGGTACAGGATAATAACACTGGGGTACAGGATAATGACACTGGGGGTACAGGATAATGACACTGGGGGTACAGGATAATGACACTGGGGTACAGGATAATGACACTGGGGTACAGATATCACTGGTACAGGATAGTGGCACTGGGGTACAGGATAATGACACTGGGGTACAGGATAATGACACTGGGGTACAGGATAATGACACTGGGGTACAGGATAATGACACTGGGTACAGGATTGGCACTGGGTACAGGATAATGACACTGGGGGTACAGGATAATGACACTGGGGTACAGGATAATGACTGGGGTGAGGATAACACTGGGGGTACAGGATAATGACACTGGGGTACAGGATAATGACACTGGGGGTACAGGATAATGACACTGGGGGTACAGGATAATGACACTGGGGGTACAGGATAATGACACTGGGGTACAGGATAATGACACTGGGGGTACAGGATAATGACACTGGGGGTACAGGTATGCACTGGGGTACAGGATAATAACACTGGGGTACAGAATAATGACACTGGGGGTACAGGATAATGACACTGGGGTACAGGATAATGACACTGGGGGTACAGGATAATGACACTGGGGGGTACAGGATAATGACACTGGGGTACAGGATAATGACACTGGGGGTACAGGATAATGACACTGGGGTACAGGATAATGATACTGGGGGTACAGGTATAATGACACTGGGGGGTACAGGATAATGACACTGGGGGTACAGGATAATGACACTGGGGGTACAGGATAATGACACTGGGGGGTACAGGATAATGACACTGGGGTACAGGATAATTACACTGGGGGTACAGGATAATGACACTAGGGGTACAGGATAATGACACTGGGGGTACAGGATAATTATTTGGGGTACAGGATAATGACACTGGGGGTACAGGATAATTATTTGGGGTACAGGATAATGACACTGGGGGGGTACAGGATAATGACACTAGGGGTACAGGATAATGACACTGGGGGTACAGGATAATGACACTGGGGGTACAGGATAATGACACTGGGGGGTACAGGATAATGACACTGGGGGGTACAGGATAATGACACTGGGGTACAGGATAATGACACTAGGGGTACAGGATAATGACACTGGGGGTACAGGATAATGACACTAGGGGTACAGGATAATGACACTGGGGTACAGGATAATTATTTGGGGTACAGGATAATGACACTGGGGGTACAGGATAATTATTTGGGGTACAGGATAATGACACTGGGGGGTACAGGATAATGACACTAGGGGTACAGGATAATGACACTGGGGGTACAGGATAATGACACTGGGGGTACAGGATAATGACACTGGGGGGTACAGGATAATGACACTGGGGGGTACAGGATAATGACACTGGGGTACAGGATAATGACACTAGGGGTACAGGATAATGACACTGGGGGTACAGGATAATTATTTGGGGTACAGGATAATGACACTGGGGGTACAGGATAATTATTTGGGGTACAGGATAATGACACTGGGGTACAGGATAATGACACTGGGGGTACAGGATAATGACACTGGGGGGTACAGGATAATGACACTGGGGGGTACAGGATAATGACACTGGGGTACAGGATAATGACACTGGGGGGTACAGGATAATAACACTGGGGGTACAGGATAATGACACTGGGGTACAGGATAATGACACTGGGGGTACAGGATAATGACACTGGGGGTACAGGATAATGACACTGGGGTACAGGATAATGACACTGGGGTACAGGATAATGACACTGGGGTACAGGATAATGACACTGGGGGTACAGGATAATGACACTGGGGTACAGGATAATGACACTGGGGGTACAGGATAATGACACTGGGGTACAGGATAATGGCACTGGGGGGTACAGGATAATGACACTGGGGGTACAGGATAATTATTTGGGGTAGGACTCTGTGACTTGGGTTTTCTTATTACTGATTGTTAGTGGTTAGTTTATTGTTTTCCAGACATTTGTTGCCATCTAGTGGACTCTTTGTGTATGTGCAGTCACTGTAACTTCAGGACTCTGGGACTTGATGACATTAGTGCTGATGAACCTCCCTTGTCATGGTAATTTGATCAACCAATTAATAAGATCATCCATATCAGTAGAGGAATGTGCTGCTCTTGTTGAGGGATGAAGAAACGTTCTTTCTTTCCAGGAGCATCTGTGGAACTCACCCCCCCCCCATGTCACCTTGCATCTTACCCGCCTCGGGAATTAGGACGTGTCGGATGTTACTTTCCGCTCCGTATACCGTCCATCCGTACGGTCGAACTTTGAACTCGAACCTCTGCCCTGTGCGCAGTCCCGGTATGATGGCCGTGTTCTCGTCCGCGGGGACAACCCCCCACTTCTCCCAGTCGGCGTCTGTTGCAGGGTAGGTGCGGTAGAAGACGATGTAGCCCTCTATATACCGAGACGATGAAGAAGCCTGAAACATAGAGCGACGCATTACATGGTTGTATTGTGCACCTGGTGCTGGGGTTATGGACAGAGAGACAGGTGGGCTTGGCTGTCAGCCATGACAAAGTCTGTAAATGACGAGACATAAAGTGTGTGCAGATCTCTCACCATCCAGTGCAGCCGGGCCGAGGAGGAATTGTGCAGCGTCACAGTATCCAGGTAAAGCTCCACACCGCTTAATTCATGGATGATCTGACCGGTGTCCAAAGGATCTGAAATGCACAAAGCAAAACCTTGATCAATCTGATGATGAGGATCAGCTGTGGAGGTGTCTAATGGAAACAATCAGGTCATGGACAATGATAGCGGGTAACAGGCTTCAGCCTCCATTGTGGGAGAAGAACAGGTTTCCTTGGGACATAAAGCAACAATTATCATCATCCATGGAAGATCAGAGGAGACACCAAACCAGAGAGGTCGTACAATACAGTGTGGGGCACAGCGCCATCTACTGTCTGGTAAAGAGTCTCTCCATCCACGGCATAAGCCTGCAGCTGTTGTATACTGCACCACTCATCGTCAACAGCTCAGTCCATCAGCCTCAGTGTCTATCAGTCCAGGACGTCTTTCTCGGCTGTCAGCGACTTTGTAAAAATATCCATTACTCACTTGTCCAGGTTTTCCGATCTTCACTTTAGTGTCTTCTTTTCATGGATTTCCATCTTTCTTCAGAAGTCCTGACACTTTCTGTCTCTTCTTCATGTTTCTTGTTCTCTTTATCTACAGGAGTCTGATTGTGTTATCTGTTCCATCAAAGATCATCTGTCTGTGTGTTTTCAATCTTCCTTCTTCCCTGAATCTTTCGATAGTTCCTTGGTTTATGTTTCTTTTTCATCTTTTCTTCCACATTGTTATCATTATTTATTATTATAGCACCATTACAGCTCTGGAGTATAATACAGGAGGTAACTCAGGATCAGTAATGTAATGTATGTACACAGTGACTGCACCAGCAGAATAGTGAATGCAGCTCTGGAGTATAATACAGGAGGGTAACTCAGGATCAGTAATGTAATGTATGTACACAGTGACTGCACCAGCAGAATAGTGAGTGCAGCTCTGGAGTATAATACAGGAGGTAACTCAGGATCAGTAATGTAATGTATGTACACAGTGACTGCAATAGCAGAATAGTGAGTGCAGCTCTGGAGTATAATACAGGAGGTAACTCAGGATCAGTAATGTAATGTATGTACACAGTGACTGCACCAGCAGAATAGTGAGTGCAGCTCTGGGGTATAATACAGGAGGTAACTCAGGATCAGTAATGTAATGTATGTACACAGTGACTGCACCAGCAGAATAGTGAGTGCAGCTCTGGAGTATAATACAGGAGGGAACTCAGGATCAGTAATGTAATGTATGTACACAGTGACTGCACCAGCAGAATAGTGAGTGCAGCTCTGGAGTATAATACAGGAGGTAACTCAGGATCAGTAATGTAATGTATGTACACAGTGACTGCACCAGCAGAATAGTGAGTGCAGCTCTGGAGTATAATACAGGAGGTAACTCAGGATCAGTAATGTAATGTATGTACACAGTGACTGCACCTGCAGAATAGTGAGTGCAGCTCTGGAGTATAATACAGGAGGTAACTCAGGATCAGTAATGTAATGTATGTACACAGTGACTGCACCAGCAGAATAGTGAGTGCAGCTCTGGAGTATAATACAGGAGGTAACTCAGGATCAGTAATGTATGTACACAGTGACTGCACCAGCAGAATAGTGAGTGCAGCTCTGGAGGATAATACAGGAGGTAACTCAGGATCAGTAATGTAATGTATGTACACAGTGACTGCACCAGCAGAATAGTGAGTGCAGCTCTGGAGTATAATACAGGAGGTAACTCAGGATCAGTAATGTAATGTATGTACACAGTGACTGCACCAGCAGAATAGTGAGTGCAGCTCTGGAGTATAATACAGGAGGTAACTCAGGATCAGTAATGTAATGTATGTACACAGTGACTGCACCAGCAGAATAGTGAGTGCAGCTCTGGAGTATGATACAGGAGATACTCAGGATCAGTAATGTAATGTATGTACACAGTGACTGCACCAGCAGAATAGTGAGTGCAGCTCTGGAGTATAATACAGGAGGTAACTCAGGATCAGTAATGTAATGTATGTACACAGTGACAGCAGCAGCAGAATAGTGAGTGCAGCTCTGGAGTATAATACAGGAGGTAACTCAGGATCAGTAATGTAATGTATGTACACAGTGACTGCACCAGCAAAATAGTGACTGCAGCTCTGGAGAATAATACATGATAGGGGCTGGCTGGCGGAGCTTGTCCTAGGTGGCAGCCAGATCCTTCAGCCCTGGACCGGGGGGGTGGGGCTATCGGATCCGAATAGTGAGTGCAGCTCTGGAGGATAATTCAAATTGCAATTCAGAAAACCAAGTCACTATGTAAATACTCCACTTCTCCTCATCCTGCCTAGATGCCATCTATGGTTTGTATCAGAGATATGGAGAGATGATGGTATCTACCTTGTACCATAAGCTTTGCGGATGCAGACACAGCGCCTATATTGCTTCTTGCTGTGCAGACATATGTCCCTGAGTCCAGAACAGTCACTCGCTGGAGACATAATGTGTTCTCATTGGTAACGGCATACCTGCCAGGAGATACAATTATAACCATTTTATAGTGGTCACCCCATCTCTTCTATAAAGACAATGAATAAACTCCTCAGTAATGAACCTTACCTCCCTGTGGGGAGTGCGCCCTGTTCTTTGCTCCAACGTATAAGAGGTTTCGGGTTGCCCTGAGCTCCACAAGAAAATTGTACCAAGCTGCCCGGCTTTGCAACCACATCAGCTGGTTTACTGGTGAACTGCGGCATCTCTGTAAATGAAAAGAATATGAGTGACACAACGTAAAGTTTGACTAAGGTAGAATAGAGATTTCATACACTAAGGGTATGTGCCCACAGGACGTTTTTGCTGAATTTTTCCTACGGTTTCTGCATGCAGAAAACCATTGGTTTCATGGTAATTTATGCTAATTTGTTCCTGTGGTTTTGATTCCCAGCAAAACCAATGTGTTTCACAGAAACGCTGTGCCCACACGTTGGTTTTGAAAGTGTCAAGAACTGTCAAATCCCTGCGTTCTTGCTGCGGATGGGAGAGAATTGACATGTTAATTATTTTCCTGCGTTTTTGCTAAAGTCAATGGAAAAAACGCAGCATCAAAAACGCAGTAAAAACGCACAAAAAACGCAGACATGATCATAACTAATCTCCTGTCAAGGACTCTAGGATCCTCAGGTTTTGCTGCGTTCAGAACTGCTTATACCCTAATGCCTTAAAAATCATAACCTTAAGTTTTAATGTACGGATCCTGCATTACCTCCTGTATTATACTCCAGAGCTGCACTCACTATTCTGCTGGTGCAGTCACTGTGTACATACATTACTGATCCTGAGTTACCTCCTGTATTATACTCCAGAGCTGCACTCACTATTCTGCTGGTGCAGTCACTGTGTACATACATTACTGATCCTGAGTTCCCTCCTGTATTATACTCCAGAGCTGCACTCACTATTCTGCTGGTGCAGTCACTGTGTACATACATTACATTACTGATCCTGAGTTACCTCCTGTATTATACTCCAGAGCTGCACTCACTATTCTGCTGGTGCAGTCACTGTGTACATACATTACATTACTGATCCTGAGTTACCTCCTGTATTATCCTCCAGAGCTGCACTCACTATTCTGCTGGTGCAGTCACTGTGTACATACATTACATTACTGATCCTGAGTTACCTCCTGTATTATACTCCAGAGCTGCACTCACTATTCTGCTGGTGCAGTCACTGTGTACATACATTACTGATCCTGAGTTACCTCCTGTATTATACTCCAGAGCTGCACTCACTATTCTGCTGGTGCAGTCACTGTGTACATACATTACATTACTGATCCTGAGTTACCTCCTGTATTATACTCCAGAGCTGCACTCACTATTCTGCTGGTGCAGTCACTGTGTACATACATTACATTACTGATCCTGAGTTACCTCCTGTATTATACTCCAGAGCTGCACTCACTATTCTGCTGGTGCAGTCACTGTGTACATACATTACATTACTGATCCTGAGTTACCTCCTGTATTATACTCCAGAGCTGCACTCACTATTCTGCTGGTGCAGTCACTGTGTACATACAATACATTACTGATCCTGAGTTACCTCCTGTATTATACTCCAGAGCTGCACTCACTATTCTGCTGGTGCAGTCACTGTGTACATACATTACTGATCCTGAGTTACCTCCTGTATTATACTCCAGAGCTGCATTCACTATTCTGCTGGTGCAGTCACTGTGTACATACATTACATTACTGATCTTGAGTTACCTCCTGTATTATACTCCAGAACTGCACTCACTATTCTGCTGGTGCAGTCACTGTGTACATACATTACATTACTGATCCTGAGTTACCTCCTGTATTATACTCCAGAGCTGCACTCACTATTCTGCTGGTGCAGTCACTGTGTACATACATTACATTACTAATCCTGAGTTTACCTCCTGTATTATACTCCAGAGCTGCACTCACTGTTCTGCTGGTGCAGTCACTGTGTACATACATTACATTACTGATCCTGAGTTACCTCCTGTATTATAATACTCCAGAGCTGCACTCACTATTCTGCTGGTGCAGTCACTGTGTACATACATTACATTACTAATCCTGAGTTACCTCCTGTATTATACTCCAGAGCTGCACTCACTATTCTGCTGGTGCAGTCACTGTGTACATACATTATATTAATGATCCTGAGTTACCTCCTGTATTATCCTCCAGAGCTGCACTCACTATTCTGCTGGTGCAGTCACTGTGTACATACATTACATTACTGATCCTGAGTTACCTCCTATATTATACTCCAGAGCTGCACTCACTATTCTGCTGGTGCAGTCACTGTGTACATACATTACATTACTGATCCTGAGTTACCTCCTGTATTATACTCCAGAGCTGCACTCACTATTCTGCTGGTGCAGTCACTGTGTACATACATTACATTACTGATCCTGAGTTACCTCCTGTATTATACTCCAGAGCTGCACTCACTATTCTGCTGGTGCAGTCACTGTGTACATACATTACATTACTGATCCTGAGTTACCTCCTGTATTATACTCCAGAGCTGCACTCACTATTCTGCTGGTGCAGTCACTGGTGTACATACATTACATTACTGATCCTGAGTTACCTCCTGTATTATACTCCAGAGCTGCACTCACTATTCTGCTGGTGCAGTCACTGTGTACATACATTACATTACTGATCCTGAGTTACCTCCTGTATTATAACTCCAGAGCTGCACTCACTATTCTGCTGGTGCAGTCACTGTGTACATACATTACATTACTGATCCTGAGTTACCTCCTGTATTATACTCCAGAGCTGCACTCACTATTCTGCTGGTGCAGTCACTGTGTACATACATTACATTACTGATCCTGAGTTACCTCCTGTATTATACTCCAGAGCTGCACTCACTATTCTGCTGGTGCAGTCACTGTGTACATACATTACATTACTGATCCTGAGTTACCTCCTGTATTATACTCCAGAGCTGCACTCACTATTCTGCTGGTGCAGTCACTGTGTACATACATTACATTACTGATCCTGAGTTACCTCCTGTATTATACTCCAGAGCTGCACTCACTATTCTGCTGGTGCAGTCACTGTGTACATACATTACATTACTGATCCTGAGTTACCTCCTGTATTATACTCCAGAGCTGCACTCACTATTCTGCTGGTGCAGTCACTGTGTACATACATTACATTACTGATCCTGAGTTACCTCCTGTATTATACTCCAGAGCTGCACTCACTATTCTGCTGGTGCAGTCACTGTGTAATACATTACATTACTGATCCTGAGTTACCTCCTGTATTATACTCCAGAGCTGCACTCACTATTCTGCTGGTGCAGTCACTGTGTACATACATATTAACATTACGCTGATCCTGGAGTTACACTCCTGTACTTATAACTCCAGAGCTGCACTCACTATTCTGCTGGTGCAGTCACTGTGTACATACATTACATTACTGATCCTGAGTTACCTCCTGTATTATACTCCAGAGCTGCACTCACTATTCTGCTGGTGCAGTCACTGTGTACATACATTACATTACTGATCCTGAGTTACCTCCTGTATTATACTCCAGAGCTGCACTCACTATTCTGCTGGTGCAGTCACTGTGTACATACATTACATTACTGATCCTGAGTTACCTCCTTATTATACTCCAGAGCTGCACTCACTATTCTGCTGGTGCAGTCACTGTGTACATACATTACATTACTGATCCTGAGTTACCTCCTGTATTATACTCCAGAGCTGCACTCACTATTCTGCTGGTGCAGTCACTGTGTACATACATTACATTACTGATCCTGAGTTACCTCCTGTATTATACTCCAGAGCTGCACTCACTATTTGCTGGTGCAGTCACTGTGTACATACATTACATTACTGATCCTGAGTTACCTCCTGTATTATACTCCAGAGCTGCACTCACTATTCTGCTGGTGCAGTCACTGTGTACATACATTACATTACTGATCCTGAGTTACCTCCTGTATTATACTCCAGAGCTGCACTCACTATTCTGCTGGTGCAGTCACTGTGTACATACATTACATTACTGATCCTGAGTTACCTCCTGTATTATACTCCAGAGCTGCACTCACTATTCTGCTGGTGCAGTCACTGTGTACATACATTACATTACTGATCCTGAGTTACCTCCTGTATTATCTCCAGAGCTGCACTCACTATTCTGCTGGTGCAGTCACTGTGTACAACATTACATTACTGATCCTGAGTTACCTCCTGTATTATACTCCAGAGCTGCACTCACTATTCTGCTGGTGCAGTCACTGTGTACATAATTACATTACTGTCCTGAGTTACCTCCTGTATTATACTCCAGAGCTGCACTCACTATTCTGCTGGTGCAGTCACTGTGTACATACATTACATTACTGATCCTGAGTTACCTCCTGTATTATACTCCAGAGCTGCACTCACTATTCTGCTGGTGCAGTCACTGTGTACATACATTACATTACTGATCCTGAGTTACCTCCTGTATTATACTCCGGAGCTGCACTCACTATTCTGCTGGTGCAGTCACTGTGTACATACATTACATTACTGATCCTGAGTTACCTCCTGTATTATACACCAGAGCTGCACTCACTATTCTGCTGGTGCAGTCACTGTGTACATACATTACATTACTGATCCTGAGTTACCTCCTGCATTATACTCCAGAGCTGCACTCACTATTCTGCTGGTGCAGTCACTGTGTACATATATTACATTACTGATCCTGAGTTACCTCCTGTATTATCCTCCAGAGCTGCACTCACTATTCTGCTGGTGCAGTCACTGTGTACATACATTACATTACTGATCCTGACTTACCTCCTGTATTATACTCCAGAGCTGCACTCACTATTCTGCTGGTGCAGTCACTGTGTACATACATTACTGATCCTGAGTTACCTCCTGTATTATACTCCAGAGCTGCACTCACTATTCTGCTGGTGCAGTCACTGTGTACATACATTACTGATCCTGAGTTACCTCCTGTATTATACTCCAGAGCTGCACTCACTATTCTGCTGATGCAGTCACTGTGTACATACATTACATTACTGATCCTGAGTTACCTCCTGTATTATACTCCAGAGCTGCACTCACTATTCTGCTGGTGCAGTCACTGTGTATATACATTACATTACTGATCCTGAGTTACCTCCTGTATTATACTCCAGAGCTGCACTCACTATTCTGGTGCAGTCACTGTGTACATACATTACATTACTGATCCTGAGTTACCTCCTGTATTATACTCCGGAGCTGCACTCACTATTCTGCTGGTGCAGTCACTGTGTACATACATTACATTACTGATCCTGAGTTACCTCCTGTATTATACACCAGAGCTGCACTCACTATTCTGCTGGTGCAGTCACTGTGTACATACATTACATTACTGATCCTGAGTTACCTCCTGTATTATAATACTCCAGAGCTGCACTCACTATTCTGCTGCTGCAGTCACTGTGTACATACATTACATTACTAATCCTGAGTTACCTCCTGTATTATACTCCAGAGCTGCACTCACTATTCTGCTGGTGCAGTCACTGTGTACATACATTACATTACTGATCCTGAGTTACCTCCTGTATTATCCTCCAGAGCTGCACTCACTATTCTGCTGGTGCAGTCACTGTGTACATACATTACATTACTGATCCTGAGTTACCTCCTATATTATACTCCAGAGCTGCACTCACTATTCTGCTGGTGCAGTCACTGTGTATATACATTACATTACTGATCTTGAGTTACCTCCTGTATTATACTCCAGAACTGCACTCACTATTCTGCTGGTGCAGTCACTGTGTACATACATTACATTACTGATCCTGAGTTACCTCCTGTATTATACTCCAGAGCTGCACTCACTGTTCTGCTGGTGCAGTCACTGTGTACATACATTACATTACTGATCCTGAGTTACCTCCTGTATTATAATACTCCAGAGCTGCACTCACTATTCTGCTGGTGCAGTCACTGTGTACATACATTACATTACTAATCCTGAGTTACCTCCTGTATTATACTCCAGAGCTGCACTCACTATTCTGCTGGTGCAGTCACTGTGTACATACATTACATTACTGATCCTGAGTTACCTCCTGTATTATCCTCCAGAGCTGCACTCACTATTCTGCTGGTGCAGTCACTGTGTACATACATTACATTACTGATCCTGAGTTACCTCCTATATAATACTCCAGAGCTGCACTCACTATTCTGCTGGTGCAGTCACTGTGTACATACATTACATTACTAATCCTGAGTTACCTCCTGTATTATACTCCAGAGCTGCACTCACTATTCTGCTGGTGCAGTCACTGTGTACATACATTACATTACTGATCCTGAGTTACCTCCTGTATTATCCTCCAGAGCTGCACTCACTATTCTGCTGGTGCAGTCACTGTGTACATACATTACATTACTGATCCTGAGTTACCTCCTATATTATACTCCAGAGCTGCACTCACTATTCTGCTGGTGCAGTCACTGTGTACATACATTATATTACTGATCCTGAGTTACCTCCTGTATTATACTCCAGAGCTGCACTCACTATTCTGCTGGTGCAGTCACTGTGTACATATATTACATTACTGATCCTGAGTTACCTCCTGTATTATCCTCCAGAGCTGCACTCACTATTCTGCTGGTGCAGTCACTGTGTACATACATTACTGATCCTGAGTTACCTCCTGTATTATACTCCAGAGCTGCACTCACTATTCTGCTGGTGCAGTCACTGTGTACATACATTACTGATCCTGAGTTACCTCCTGTATTATACTCCAGAGCTGCACTCACTATTCTGCTGGTGCAGTCACTGTGTACATACATTACATTACTGATCCTGAGTTACCTCCTGTATTATACTCCAGAGCTGCACTCACTATTCTGCTGGTGCAGTCACTGTGTACATACATTACTGATCCTGAGTTACCTCCTGTATTATACTCCAGAGCTGCACTCACTATTCTGCTGGTGCAGTCACTGTGTACATACATTACATTACTGATCCTGAGTTACCTCCTGTATTATACTCCAGAGCTGCACTCACTATTCTGCTGATGCAGTCACTGTGTACATACATTACATTACTGATCCTGAGTTACCTCCTGTATTATACTCCAGAGCTGCACTCACTATTCTGGTGCAGTCACTGTGTACATACATTACATTACTGATGCTGAGTTACCTCCTGTATTATACTCCGGAGCTGCACTCACTATTCTGCTGGTGCAGTCACTGTGTACATACATTACATTACTGATCCTGAGTTACCTCCTGTATTATACACCAGAGCTGCACTCACTATTCTGCTGGTGCAGTCACTGTGTACATACATTACATTACTGATCCTGAGTTACCTCCTGTATTATACACCAGAGCTGCACTCACTATTCTGCTGGTGCAGTCACTGTGTACATACATTACAAAACAGTGAGTTCAGCTCTGCAGGTTGGAGCATCACATCTACTGATGATTAATATTGCAGTGCGCAGACAATGTAAAAATTGAGTGATAATGTACAATACGTCATTTCTGGTGGATTTTTTCTCATTGATCCGCGCGTCCTCATGATATTTGTTATACTTCTTGTGTATCCTCCGCTATGAGCGGTCACTCACCCTGGACGGAGATTACAGCCCCACGACTTGTTCTCTCACCGGCTGGATTAGAGGCCACACAGAGATACACTCCAGCATCTGAGCTCAGTGTACGGCGGATGGAGAGACTTCCCTCAGTAAACTAGGGGTTAAAAAGGGGAAACAATCAGTGACAGTAAGTTCTACCCTATGATGGACATAGAGCGGGGTGGGGGGGGGTGAGGGGTGTTTGGAGTCCATTGATTTTTAAGGGTGACGTCTAGCAACCTTATATCCGCTCATTCATTTCCATACGAGTATATTATGTTATAGGGCGCTGGTTCTCGTTGTATTTTGCCCCCTGTACCGTGTAGCGGCTGTTGTTTCGGTCCAGTACGGCTCCATTTTTCCGCCATGTCACCATTGGCTCTGGATGTCCTTTAGGTGAAGAACAGTTGATCACCAGCGGCCGCCCTGCGATCACCACCTTATCCAAGGGATCCTGGCGAAACTCATCCTTCATAACTGAAAGAAAGAAGAAAAAAACAAGATAGGAGGGGGCAGAAGATCCTGTGATGGGGGCAGAAGATCCTGTGATGGGAGGAGAAGATCCTGTGATGGGGGCAGAAGATCCTGTGATGAGGGCAGAAGATCCTGTGATGGGGCAGAAGATCCTGTGATGGAGGCAGAAGATCCTGTGATGGGGGCAGAAGATCCTGTGATGGGGGCAGAAGATCCTGTGATGGGGCACAAGTCCCTGTGATGGGGGTAGAAGATCCTGTGATGGGGGCAGAAGATCCTGTGATGGGGCAGAAGATCCTGTGATGGGGCAGAAGATCCTGTGATGGGGGCAGAAGATCCTGTGATGGGGGCAGAAGATCCTGTGATGGGGGCAGAAGATCCTGTGATGGGGCAGAAAATCCTGTGATGGGGGCAGAAGATCCTGTGATGGGGGCAGAAAATCCTGTGATGGGGCAGAAGATCCTGTGAAGGGGGCAGAAGATCCTGTGATGGGGCAGAAGATCCTGTGATGGGAGGAGAAGATCCTGTGATGGGGCAGAAGATCCTGTGATGGGGGCACAAGTCCCTGTGATGGGGGTAGATGTCCCTGTGGCGGGGGCAATGTCTGATCACTGGATGCCCCTCGCCATACCTGCTGAGCTCTAAGTTGAGTTATTGGGGGTCGTCTGAGAAGAGAATCATTATCTAACAATCTCTCCTCTATTTATACAGAACAAACCTCAGAGGTGGAGTCACAAAATCAATATACACCCCAAAATATGGCACACCACCTTCTTAAAGGGAAACTCCGAGGAGATACATTTTTTGCCCTGTCCCTGCCCTCCTACATGATGAAGCAGAGCTGGACTCTGCAGTTCTAGGATCTATAGATCACTTATAAATCAATAAAATCATATCTGCTCCTCAGCTCTCACCCCTCCCTCAGGGAATAGAGGAATTCAGTCTTGCATAGTGCTAACGTTTCAGGGAACAGGAAGCTACCAAGTTGATATGGGGGAGGGGAGACACCATGGCAGTGCTGAATCTATGCAGTGCTTTGCCTCTACTCCTAGCCTGATACATGGCAGTACACATTATGTACCACCATATCATTGTACAGGAGAAGATCACAGTGTATATTTATATCTGCTGGGTGACATGATTGCTATTTGAAGGGAGAACACCCCTGTTCTTACATTACATAGGATGGTATATCAGGGGCCAGACTGTAGTGTGATCGTGGGCCACCTGTTCATACAGAAGTATGAGGGGGCAGGATTGTAAGATGGTCCTGGAGCCCCCAGTATCCACACCCCGACACCTCCTGCCACTGCTGAAGAATGAGGCTGAATTTCTCTGTCCCTGAGGGAAGGGTGAGAGCTGAGGAGCAGATATGATTTTATTGATTTATAAGTGATCTATAGATCCGAGAACTGTGGTGCCCGGCTCTGCTTCATCATGTACAAGGGCAGACTGGATAGAACAGAACTGTATTGTAACTATTGTACCAAACCTTCAGCCGAGAGAAGTTTCGGTCGCTACAGGTTTTTAGATGTGATATGTGAACAAAAATGCAGAGCGCATCTAGCAGTAAAGTGTCCATTTTACATCAGAGTCATGTATCAGAGTCAGAGTCATGTATCAGAGTCAGAGTCATGTATCAGCGTCAGAGTCATGTATCAGAGTCATGTATCAGGTTTCAGACAGAGTATTTCTGATGTTTGACTTTGATATATGACCAGGTCCTAAAATGGACATTATATAGCAGAAATCTTGGCAACAGTGAAGAATTAAAACCTGAGACCATTTTCTATGGGTGACCCCTGGAGCCCATTAACCTCGGCTTATTATAATTAGCGGTATCCCGCTCATTTGTTCACGTCCGTCCCCTCTGTCGCCATGTTACATGTAATAATGAAGCTGAATATTTATTATCGCTGACCCCGGGGCGGCTCTATAGAAATCCCGTGGGAGCCAACAGGCAAAAACAAAAAGTTAACAGCAAACCGAGTGTTAATGAAAGCCGCCGCATGCATGCCCGACAGGAATTAATGACATTGCTAATTAATCGGCTCGTTAGTCATTGTTCTCGGGATCAGCGGATACAAAGGAAACCCTGGGAGGAGGGTTGGCACAATGGAGGTGCCGGCACTGATCTGGTTAATGTCAATCTTGTAACCCTTTTTTACGAGGGCATTTTTGGAATAATGTAATAACGGCCGCCACGAACGCCAACAGGAGCCGCGATCGGGTTTCCTCGATTCATTATTGCATTTGTGACTCATTTTTTAATGTAGTTTTTCCTATTTTGTTTCACGTTCTTCTTTTAAGTTGCTTTTATTTCCTACTTGTTCCGGTTTTGTTCGCCATTCTGAGGGCAGAACGGTTTCTCCAAAGTTGTGGCCGATTATTTTGTCTGAAAGGTTGCAAAATGAATCACTGTCGTGATCGGAGGTCCTGTGATGCGATCACGTGACCTTCAAGTGTTACCTTCACAGCCCGGGGTCCTGTGATGGCCCCAGATGCTGTCTGGAATCATTTCCTGTGGATGCCTCACGAGCGCCCACATCCACAGAGAGTGATGATTTCTGCTGTGCAGACACATGCTGAAGAATCTCTCTGCATAGTAGAAGCAATCACACTGTTCCCTGCCGGTATCGGAGGTCCTGTGAAGAGATTATGTGACCTCCATCTGTTATCTTGATAGCCCGAGGTCCTTTGATGACCCCGGATGCTGTCTTTAATCACCTCTTATGAATCCCTGGCGAGCGCCAGCATCCACAGAAAGTGATGATATCTGCTATGCAGACACATGCTGAAGCATCTCTCTGCATAGCAGAAGCGATCGGACTGTACAACACTGAGGCCCCCTAGGGGGCAGTGTAAAATAAAGAAAAAAGAAAAAAAAAGTTGAAAAAATTTGAGAAAAAACAAACGTTCAAATCACTCCCCTTTTGCCCCATTGAAAAAAAAAAAAAATATCTAAAACATACACATATTTGGTATCTTGCTTAGAAAAGCCCGATATATCAAAATATAAAACCAATTAATCAGATCTGTAAAATGCGTAACAGAAAAAATAGTACAACCACCAAAATTATGTTTTGTTTGGTAATAAAATGCAATAACGGGAGATTAAAACATCACATCTACACAATAATGGGATCACTATAAATGTCAGCTCAAGACGCAAACAATAAGCCGTCACCCAGCCCCAGATCCCGAAAAATGAGGACGCTACGGGTCATGGAAAATGGTGCAAAAGTGCAATTCTTCTTCTTTAAAAAATTATGAATATTTTTTCACCACTTAGATAACAGTAAAAGTAACATATTTGATATCTATGATCTTGTAGCGACCCCAGACATCATGCCGACACCTCAGTGTTACCATATAGTACTGACCCCAGACATCATACCGACACCTCAGTGTTACCATATAGTACTGACTCGAGGCATCATACTGACACCTCAGTGTTACCATATAGTACTGACCCCAGACATCATACCGACACCTCAGTGTTACCATATTGTACTGACCCCAGACATCATACCGACACCAGTGTTACCATATAGTACTGACCCCAGACATCATACTGATACATCAGTGTTACCATATAGTACTGACCCCAGACATCATACCGACACCTCAGTGTTACCATATAGTACTGACTCAAGGCATCATACTGACACCTCAGTGTTACCATATAGTACTGACCCCAGACATCATACTGATACATCAGTGTTACCATATAGTGCTGACCCCAGACATCATACCGACACCTCAGTGTTACCATATAGTACTGACCCCAGACATCATACCGACACCTCAGTGTTACCATATAGTACTGACCCCAGACATCATACCGACACCTCAGTGTTACCATATAGTACTGACCCCAGACATCATACCGACACCTCAGTGTTACCATATAGTACTGACCTGAGGCATCATACCGACACATCAGTGTTACCATATAGTACTGACCCCAGACATCATACCGACACCTCAGTGTTACCATATAGTACTGACCCCAGACATCATACCGACACATCAGTGTTACCATATAGTACTGATCCCAGACATCATACCGACACCTCAGTGTTACCATATAGTACTGACCCCAGACATCATACCGACACCTCTGTGTTACCATATAGTACTGACCACAGACATCATACCGACACCTCAGTGTTACCATATAGTACTGACCCCAGACATCATACCGACACCTCAGTGTTACCATATAGTACTGACCCCAGACATTATACCGACACCTCAGTGTTACCATATAGTACTGACCCCAGACATCGTACCGACACCTCAGTGTTACCATATAGTACTGACCCCAGACATCATACCGACACCTCAGTGTTACCATATAACACTGACCCCAGATATCATACTGACACCTCAGTGTTACTATATAGTACTGACCCCAGACATCATACCGACACCTCAGTGTTACCATATAGTACTGACCTGAGACATCATACCGACACATCAGTGTTACCATATAGTACTGACTCTAGATATCATACCGACACGTCAGTGTTACCATTTAGTACTGACCCAAGACATCATACCGACACCTCAGTGTTACCATATAGTACTGACCCCAGACATCATACCGACACCTCAGTGTTACCATATAGTACTGACCCCAGACATCATACCGACACCTCAGTGTTACCATATAGTACTGACCCGAGGCATCATACTGACACCTCAGTGTTACCATATAGTACTGACCCCAGACATCATACCGAGACCTCAGTGTTACCATATAGTACTGACCCCAGACATCATACCGACACCTCAGTGTTACCATATAGTACTGACCCCAGACATCATACCGACACCTCAGTGTTACCATATAGTACTGACTCTAGATATCATACCGACACGTCAGTGTTACCATTTAGTACTGACCCCAGACATCATACCGACACCTCAATGTTACCATATAGTACTGACCCCAGACATCATACCGACACCTCAGTGTTACCATATAGTACTGACCCCAGATATCATACCGACACATCAGTGTTACCATATAGTACTGACCCGAGGCATCATACTGACACCTCAGTGTTACCATATAGTACTGACCCCAGACATCATACCGACACATCAGTGTTACCATATAGTACTGACCCGAGACATCATACCGACACGTCAGTGTTACCATATAGTACTGACCCCAGACATCATACCGACACGTCAGTGTTACCATATAGTACTGACCCGAGGCATCATACTGACACCTCAGTGTTACCATATAGTACTGACCCCAGACCTCATACCGACACATCAGTGTTACCATATGTACTGACCCCAGACATTATACCGACACCTCAGTGTTACCATATAGTACTGACCCCAGACATCATACTGACACCTCAGTGTTACCATATAGTACTGACCCCAGACATCATACCGACACAGCAGTGTATAGGGAACATGGTGAATTAAAAACCCAAAAACAAACATGTAATTGCACTTTTATTTTGCAATTTCACCGAACTTGGAATGTTCTTCCCATTTTTCTGTACACTATATGGTAAGATAAATGATTTCATTCAAAAGTACAACACGTCCTGCAATAATCAGACCCTCGTATGTCTATATTGACAGAAAAATAAAAAAAATTATGGCTCTTGGAGGAAGGAGAGGGAAAGCGAAAAACTGAAAATCACCCAGGGGTGAAGGGGTTAAAGGATCATGAAAGGTAAAAAAGACCTTTCCTATTTAAAGCAAAATTCATGAGTCGGCATGTGCGATATTCAAGATTTAGGTGCAAAAAAACAACAAAAAAGACAAACAAAACGCCACAAATAGGGAGTCGGGTCTATTGACTTTTGAAATGGCCCCATATAGATGAGGGGCGGGTGAGGGGATTCAGAGGTCACAGTTGCACCTGAGCACTGGGGTCGTCTATCACTTTGAAGCCACTAGTAATATAGTGGTGGTATAGTGCACTGGTCCCCAGAGCTTCATGTGGCTCCTCAGGGGCGGAGCTTTTCATTGATAGTTACATACATACAGATATATTTGTGCATATTCTTACAGGCGATGGTGAGCGAGGCGTTCCTGCTGACGGCCGTCCCCAGGGGGTTTCTTGCCACACAGGTGTAAACCCCTTCGTCTGACTTTCCTTTGATATGTAATAAGAACAGGGATCCCCCGAGGATGAGGGAGTTGTGGCCTTTGGAGAAGTTGACGGACTCGCCGTTTCGGTACCATTCGATGGTCGGCTCCGGATTCCCCTCCGCGCGGCAGTTCATGGTGCCCGGCTGGTCTCTCCGCACAACCAGGTCAGACGGATGCTCGATGATGCGCGGCATGAAGTCTTCTGTGCGAGATTTGGGGCCTAAATAAAAGGGATAAAGTTAGTAATATTGATTCCAGTTGTAAAACATTGTTATAACGGTCATTCATTACAAACATTATTATTATTATTATTATTATTATTATTAATAAGGACTCCGCACACTAACACCCAATAATCCCGGGACATATAAAGCTCCTTATGAAGGATGAAATGGTAAATTTGCATTTATTGGTCGTCGCCCCCAAATTGCTGCTCATTTGTGCAGATATCACATGAGAGAGATCTAAAGGTGCCGTTACACACAGAGATATAATTGCTTGCAACTTACTGGTTGCAGTGAAATCATGGACACATTGTTACATTTGTACACAGCCACAAAAAGGAACAATGTGTCCATGATGTCACTGCAACCAGTGAGTTGCAAGCAATGTCTCCAGAGATATCTCTGTGTGTGACGGTACCTTAAGAGCCCCAGTCATGGAGGAGGTGGAGGGGCGACATTTCCCGATAACACCCCCCCCTTTCCAGGCCACTCCACACATTTCCGTTTGGATGTCAGGACACCGCCTGGTGACGGAGCGTTACACACACCTCCGGGTTCTCCGCTTTCCTCCCACACTCCAAAGACATTTAGATATGGAATTTACAATGTGAGCCCCAGTGGGACAGTGATAATCTCTGTAAAGCGCTGCAGAATATGCCAGCGCTATATAAGAAATGCATAATAAATAAATATGACATAATCTAGAGATATCATATGTCTAAAATGGGGATATCAATGCTGTTATCAGCCAAGGAGCTGTGAGCACCACTGATCGGGCTCTGGGCTCTGTCCTAATGGTCAGTTGGCCCCAATATATACAGATATAGGAGCCCGCACATACACTGAATATCATGGATAAAATATCAATGACAAATGAGTTAAAAATCCCAGGAACGCTGAACAGGAAGAACGTTCAGAAAGTGGAGGGACAATAGAGGACAGCGATGACAGCAGATTTCCTCCTGTGTTTACTGGATGAGGACAATGGCAGGAAATAAATATTGTGATGCTGAACAGAACCCTCCAGATCCAGGGATGATGAAGGCCGCGATCCCCCTGGACCTTACACAGATTCTAGAATCTGCTGATAAACATTATGAGACCCTGATACATATTGTTCCAAATATCCATACTTATATTCTGCTAAATATTATGAAACCTTGATATATATGTTATACAAGTTATCATTTAGTTATCTATACCCAAACATTGATACATATTGTGAAAACCTTGATATACACATTATAAGATATTTGCACTTGTGTGTTACTTCATATTGAGTGAATCAACTGGAACCAGCTACAGTTGTGGCCAAAAGTATTGACACCCCTGCCATTCTGTCAGATAATCCTCAGTTTCTTCCTGTAATGATTGCAATCACAAATTCTTTGCTATTATTATCTTCATTTAATTTGTCTTCAATGAAAAAACACAAAAAGAATTGTCCTAAAGCCAAATTGGATCTAATTCCACCAAACATAAAACAGGGGGTGGACAAAAGTATTGGCACCCTTAGAAAAATCATGTGATGCTTCTGTAATTAGTGTAATTAACAGCACCTGTAACTTACCGGCGGCACCTAACAGGTGTTGGCAATAACTTAATCACACTTGCAGCCAGTTGACATGGATTAAAGTTGACTCAACCTCTGTCCTGTGTCCTTGTGTGTACCACATAGAGCATGGAGAAAAGAAAGAAGACCAAAGAACTGTCTGAGGACTTGAGAAACCAAATTGTGAGGAAGCATGAGCAATCTCAAAGCTACAAGTCCATCTCCAAAGACCTGAATGTTCCTGTGTCTACCGTGCACAGTGTCATCAAGAAGTGTAAAGCCCATGGCACTGTGGCTAACCTCCCTAGATGTGGACAGAAAAGAAACATTGACGAGAGATTTCAATGCAAGATTGTGCGGATGGTGGATAAAGAACCTCGACTAACATCCAAACAAGTTCAAGCTGCCCTGCAGTCCGAGGGTACAACAGTGTCACCCCGTACTATCCGTCGGTGTCTGAATGAAAAGGGACTGTATGGTAGGAGACCCAGGAAGACCCCACTTCTTACCCCCGAAACATAAAAAAGCCAGGCTGGAGTTTGCCAAAACTTACCTGAGAAAGCCTACAACGTTTTGGAAGAATGTTCTCTGGTCAGATGAGACAAAAGTAGAGCTTAATGGGCAAAGGCATCAACATAGAGTTTACAGGAGAGAAAAAGAGGCATTCAAAGAAAAAAACACGCTCCCTACAGTCAGACATGGCGGAGGCTCCCTGATGTTTTGGGGTTGCTTTGCTGCCTCTGGCACTGGACTGCTTGACCGTGTGCATGGCATTATGAAGTCTGAAGACTACCAACACATTGTGCAGTATAATGTAGGGCCCAGTGTGAGAAAGCTGGGTCTCCCTCAGAGGTCATGGGTCTTCCAGCAGGACAATGACCCAAAACACACTGCAAAAAGCACTAGAAAATGGTTTGAGAGAAAGCACTGGAGACTTGTAAGGTGGCAGCAATGAGTCCAGACCTGAATCCCATAGATCACCTGTGGAGAGATCTAACAATGGCAGTTTGGAGAAGGCACCCTTCAAATATCAGGGACCTGGAGCAGTTTGCCAAAGAAGAATGGTCTAAAATTCCCGCAGAGCATTGTAAGAAACTCATTGATGGTTACCGGAAGCGGCTGATCGCAGTTATTTTGGCTAAAGGTTGTGTAACCAAGTATTAGGCTGAGGGTGCCAATACTTTTGTCTGGCCCATTTTTGGAGTTTTGTGTGAAATGATCAATGTTTTGCTTTTTGCTTCATTCTCTTTTGTGTTTTTTTCATTGAAGACAAATTAAATGAAGATAATAATAGCAAAGAATTTGTGATTGCAATCATTTTCAGGAAGAAACTGAGGATTATCTGACAGAATTGCAGGGGTGTCAATACTTTTGGCCACAACTGTATGTCTTATCATTGTTGGGTGTATAATGATATGTTGTCTGATGTTAAACTTCTTAAATATCATCTATCATCCATATATATCTGGTTGTGAATGGAAGCCATGATTAGCACTGCACGATGGCTCAGTGGTTGGCACTATTTGGCGGCTCAGTGGTTGGCACTATTTGGTGGCTCAGTGGTTGGCACTATTTGGCGGCTCAGTGGTTGGCACTGCACGGCGGCCCAGTGGTTGGCACTGTATATGGTGGCTCAGTGGTTAGCACTGTATATGGTGGCTCAGTGGTTAGCACTGTATATGGTGGCTCAGTGGTTAGCACTGTATGGTGGTCAGTGGTTAGCACTGTATATGGTGGCTCAGTGGTTAGCACTGTATGGTGGTCAGTGGTTAGCACTGTATGGTGGCTCAGTGGTTGGCACTGTATATGGTGGCTCAGTGGTTAGCACTGTATATGGTGGCTCAGTGGTTAGCACTGTATATGGTGGCTCAGTGGTTAGCACTGTATATGGTGGCTCAGTGGTTAGCACTGTATATGGTGGCTCAGTGGTTAGTACTGTATATGGTGGCTCAGTGGTTAGCACTGTATGGTGGTCAGTGGTTAGCACTGTATGGTGGCTCAGTGGTTGGCACTGCACGGCGGCTCAGTGGTTGGCACTGTATATGGTGGCTCAGTGGTTAGCACTGTATGGTGGTCAGTGGTTAGCACTGTATATGGTGGCTCAGTGGTTAGTACTGTATATGGTGGCTCAGTGGTTAGCACTGTATGGTGGTTCAGTGGTTGGCACTGTATGGTGGCTCAGTGGTTGGCACTGTATATGGTGGCTCAGTGGTTAGCACTGTATATGGTGGCTCAGTGGTTAGCACTGTATATGGTGGCTCAGTGGTTAGCACTGTATATGGTGGCTCAGTGGTTAGCACTGTATATGGTGGCTCAGTGGTTAGCACTGTATATGGTGGCTCAGTGGTTAGCACTGTATATGGTGGCTCAGTGGTTAGCACTGTATATGGTGGCTCAGTGGTTAGCACTGTATATGGTGGCTCAGTGGTTAGCACTGTATATGGTGGCTCAGTGGTTAGCACTGTATATGGTGGCTCAGTGGTTAGCACTGTATATGGTGGCTCAGTGGTTAGCACTGTATATGGTGGCTCAGTGGTTAGTACTGTATATGGTGGCTCAGTGGTTAGCACTGTATGGTGGTCAGTGGTTAGCACTGTATGGTGGCTCAGTGGTTGGCACTGCACGGCTGCTCAGTGGTTGGCACTGTATAGGTGGCTCAGTGGTTAGCACTGTATGGTGGTCAGTGGTTAGCACTGTATGGTGGCTCAGTGGTTGGCACTGCACGGCGGCTCAGTGGTTGGCACTGTATATGGTGGCTCAGTGGTTAGCAATGTAATGGTGGCTCAGTGGTTAGCACTGTATATGGTGGCTCAGTGGTTAGCACTGTATATGGTGGCTCAGTGGTTAGCACTGTATATGGTGGCTCAGTGGTTAGCACTGTATATGGTGGCTCAGTGGTTAGCACTGTATGGTGGCTCAGTAGTTAGCACTGTATATGGTGGCTCAGTGGTTAGTACTGTATATGGTGGCTCAGTGGTTAGCACTGTATGGTGGCTCAGTGGTTAGCATTGTATATGGTGGCTCAGTGGTTAGTACTGTATATGGTGGCTCAGTGGTTAGCACTGTATGGTGGCTCAGTGGTTAGCACTGTATATGGTGGCTCAGTGGTTAGCACTGTATACGGTGGCTCAGTGGTTAGCACTGTATATGGTGGCTCAGTGGTTAGCACTGTATATGGTGGCTCAGTGGTTTAGCCAATGTATAGGTGGCTCAGTGGTTAGCACTGTATGGTGGCTCAGTGTTTGGCACTGTATGGTGGCTCTGAGGTACATTCGGATCTGTTCAAACAAAGAAGACAGAGAACAACAACTACTATCACTGAGGAAAACATTGTAAAACAAAGATAGCATCCACTGGTAATAGATGAACAGATCCACAGAGCTGCAAGGGTCCCAAGAAGCCGCCTCCTGGATTACAAACAGGAGGACAACAGCAGGGCGCCTCTTGTGATCACATACAATCCTCACATGAACATACTAAGGAAAATTGGTGCTGATCTTCAGCCCATATTCCACAAAGACCACAGACTTAAAGCACTATTCCCAGAACTGCCACTGCTCTCCTATAAACAGCCCCCAACCTAAGGAATCTCCTTGTCAGAAGTGTCCTCACATCACCATCACAGACGGGCACATTCCTCTGTTAGGTTGGTTTCACACTTGCGGACTCCTCTGCAGGTGCCTGCGCTCGGGTGCAGATATGGCCGTGCGCACCCATTCACTGCCATGTATGATTTGTACGCAGGCGAATGCTCTGCTTGTTTTGAGTCCCCGAACACCCGAGCATGGTAGTGCCCGCTCATCACTAGGTACCACTGTCATATAGGCATTACATAAAGTGAGATTCTCTACACTCCCAGCATAGCAGGTGACAATTACACAACCTAGAATTGCCATCAGGGAGGTATATATAGAAGAGCACTTCCTACACTCCCAGCAGCACATAGTGTAAGATTCTCTACACTCCCAGCAGCACATAGTGTAAGATTCTCTACACTCCCAGCAGCACATAGTGTAAGATTCTCTACACTCCCAGCAGCACATAGTGTAAGATTCTCTACACTCCCAGCAGCACATAGTGTACGATTCTCTACACTCCCAGCAGCAGCACATAGTGTAAGATTCTCTACACTCCCAGCAGCACATAGTGTAAGATTCTCTACACTCCCAGCAGCACATAGTGTAAGATTCTCTACACTCCCAGTGGCATAATACAAATACAGCACCTAGAATCCTTTATCAGGACGACATATTTAGAACAGCGCTCCCTGTACTCCCAGCAGTACAGTAGAACTTATATACGGCAGAATTCCCTACACTCCATGCACTGTAACAGAATTACATTGTTATCAGTGAGGTGTACTTAGGCTGGCTTCACATTTGCGTATGGGAAGGCAGCGTTTTGCTGCGTTCCCATACGCAGTTAAACGCATGCGCACTGCGTTCCTATGTTTAACATAGGAACGCATGGTGCCTGCGTTTGCTGCGTTCGGGTGCGGATGCGGACGATATCTGCTGCTTCCGGTGTCCAGCATCCGCACCCGGGACGCAGCATGTTGGGTTTTTTTGTGCGTTTGGGGAGCTTGGACAATCAGCAAGCGTCCCCAAGCGTACAAAAAAAGCATTGTCTTCAATGGGTCCGCAGTGTCCTCTGCATGACACAGCAGGAGAACGCTGCGGACCCATTGAAAAATCTCCCGGTGGCCGCCGGTGATGTCACAGGAGCTCACCGACGGCCACCGGGAGATCAGCTGACCCTCTGCTGTCCTCCTTCTCCCCGCCGCCTGTAATCTCATAGCGATGTCGGCGGGGAGAACAGCTGATCTGAAAGCTGTTTGAATCTTCCCGCGCCGACATCTCCTCACAGTGTCGGCGCGGGAAGATTCAAACAGCTCTCAGATCAGCTGTTCTCCCCGCCGACAGTCCCGGAGCTTACCGGCGGCCGGGGGGCGGAGATCTCCGGCGCTGATCTCCGCCTCCGGCCCGCCCCCGGACAGCGCCGATTGGCTGCCGGGCTCCATAGTGATGTGTCCGCAGGCGGACATTATCCGCTGCGGACACATCAAAGTGTCCCTGCTTCTGACAGCGTTTGTGTCTGCATGCCATCAGCATGCAGACACAAACGCTAATGTGAAGCCAGCCTTAGACCAGCGATCCACAGACTCCCAGCAGTACAGTAGACGTTACATAAGGTAGGATTCTCTACACTCCCAGCAGTACAGTAGAAGTTACATATGGCAGGATTCTCTGCACTCCCAACAATATCATACAATTACATTGTTATTAGTGAGGTATACTTAGAATAGCGATCCACAGACTCCAAGCAGTACAGTAGAAGTTACAGAAAGCAGGATTATCTACACTCCCAGCAATATGATACAATTACACTGTGTTCCAAATTATTATGCAAATTGGTTTTAAGTGTCATAGGGTTTTATTTTTATTTTTTTGTCAATGAACCCCATTGCTGGTCTTGTGTCTCAGGGTCTTTGGATCATTGAAATCAATCTCAGATACTTGTGATAATTAGTTTGGCAGGTGAGCCCAATAAAAGGAAAACTGGGTGTACCACAATATTACGCAGGCCACAGTTTTCAAGTAACATGGGAAAGAAAAAGGATGTCTCTGCTGCCGAAAAGCAACAAATAGTGCAATGCCTTGGACAAGGGATGAAAACATTAGATATTGCATGAAAACATAAGCGTGATTATCGTACTGTGAAGAGATTTGTGCCTGATTCTGAGCACAGATGTGTTTGTGCAGATAAAGGCAGAATGAGGAAGGGTTCTGCCAGGCAAGTTCATCAGATTAAGAGAGCAGCTGCTAAAAAAGCCCTTACAAACCAGCACAGATATGTGAAGCTGCTGGAGCCTCTGGAGTCCCTCCAACCTCAAGGTGTAGGATCCTTCAGAGGCTTGCTGTGGGGCATAAACCTACTATTCAGCCACCCCTAAACAGTGCTCACAAGCAGAAACAGCTGCAGTGGGTCCAGATATACATGAAGACTAATTTACAAACAGTCTTGTTTACTGATGAGTGCGAACAACCCTGGATGGTCCAGATGGATGGAGCAGTGGATGGTTGGTGGATGCCACCATGTCCCAACAAGGCTGCGACGTCAGCAAGGAGGTGGAGGAGTCATGTTTTGGGCTGGAATCATTGGGAAACAGCTGGTAGGTCCCTTTAAGGTTCCTGAAGGTGTGAAAATGACCTCTGCAAAGTATATAGAGTTTCTGACTGAGAACTTTCTTCCATGGTACAAAAAGCAAAAACAGGAGCAAAATCATACTCATGCAGGACAATGCCCCATCTCATGCTACAAAGAAGAATACCTCTGTGCCATTGGCTGCTATGGGCATAAAAGGAGATAACCTCATGGTGTGGCCACCACCATCTTCCCCTGACCTCAACCCTATAGAGAACCTTAGGAGTATAATCAAGCAAAAGATCTATGAGGGTGGGAAGCAGTTCACATCAAAACAGCAGCTCTGGGAGGCGATTCTGACATCATGCAAAGAAATACAAGCAGAAACTCTCCAGAAACTCACAATATCAATGGATGCTAGAATTGTGAAGGTGACATCAAAGAAGGGTTCCTGTGTTACCATGTAACTTGGCCTGTTAGGATGTTTTGGAGTTAAATAGCTTTTTATTTCAGTGAATGTGACCTGTTAATGCTGCAAATTCAACAAATCAGCATTTTCAGTTCTTTCAAACATATCAAATGTTTACAAACTCTCCTGTGCGTAATAATGTGGAACAGGGCATTTAGAGTTTTTTCTAATTTTGAAAATTATACTATTATCATTGGGAGGATTCTTCAATAAAATTTGATGTATCCTCTAACGGGTGATGACTTTTATTACACTGACTGTCATCTGCACCGAACATTTAGAAAAATCAGAGAAAAAGAACATTTGCATAATAATTTGGAACACAGTGTACATTGCTATTAGTGAGGTATACTTAGAACAGCGATCCCTGGACTCCCAGCAGCAGAGTACTCACCTTGCAGCAGCTCATTATCTGCGTTACACGCCATTATCACCATTAATAAAGCGCAGGTCAGTGAAGTCTCCATACTGGATCGCGGGGTCCCCACCATGTCCAGGGCTCCTCAGTGTGCGCTGCGCCCCCACATTCCCGGGCTCACACTGATTATACGGACCCTCCTCTGCTTCCAGTCCTGGAACTTCTGTTTCCTATTTCCTCACAGGGAAACTGAACAAAGTGACAAAGGTCCCTCCCATCCCAGAGACCAGGACAATGCAAAGTTACTGGTCACCAGCCCTCCTAGGTCCCCATTGTCCGCAGCTCAAGAGCCCCTCACTACTGGCAGACGGTGGGTATTGTCCCACACTTATAGATTACAATGGAAGAATAATGTAATTATAGATCATAGGACCAACCCAAAATGTGATAAAGATGTTGCGGGTTGTAGTTTTGCACCAGAGGAATAGCAACAAACCTGAGAGGAAAGTGATCTAGAGAGCAAATCCTGACCTGATCACCTTGTCCAAGAAATCCGGGGCACATACCAGGGGGCACAGGTAACAGATGTTTCCCAGCCCGAAAGATCTAAGCACCATAAGGCACCAGTGTTATAAATGGCCACATTGTAGGCGACAGTATGACTTCCTTGTACTGCGCCCTTTGTGTGATGGCGGGTTTACACGTTGCGATATCGTAGTACGATTTCAATGAAAAGTCACGTGGTTCGATCGTTGGAGCCGATATCGTTCCTGCGTTGTATGGTGTGAACGTCCAATACGATGCAGGAACGATGTCAATGCGATATCGGGGATTGAATGAGCGTGCTATTCAATGCCCCGATATTGAAGGAAGATTGAAGTCGGATCGTGCTGTGTAAACGCTCAACTATGATGCGATTTGAAACGTCACCCATTCACTCCCATGTTAAGTGTGCGTTCCTGGGTTGGGGGGCGTAGACATCGCACGGACGTTGTATTCCGATATCGCAGCGTGTAAACATCCAATGCGATGCGGGAGAAACGTGCACTAAATGCGCGCTCCCGCGCCATTGAGTTGCGATATCGCAACGGTATTGAAGCGTGTAAACCCACCATCAGGATGATGATAACACTGTATAGGCCCGGTAGATGACATAACGGCAGACAGTGTAGCATGGTGGTGGTACACAGGCTCGGTGAAGGGACCAAGGTGTCTGCCCCTGATAACATAAAGCACAGAGAAACCATGGAAGCTTTAGATTCCACCCTACAAACATTAAATGAGTCGACATCTCTCTATCCACCTGGTGGAATGGGTGCACGATCAAACCACTACAGTACAACATCCAAAATCAGAACATCTAATATAGCGCCAGTAGGACAAGCCCACGACAGCCAATCAGATCGCAAAAAAACAACCAATCGGCGCTGACTGGGCGCGGAAAAACAAACGCCCAGGCATGTCTACAAAATGTTTTCCCGCATCGCTGATAAACAGAGTGACATCGTTATCGCGAAAAACTATTTGTCACGCCCATGTTTTCGCTGCGCTCAACAGGTACGCACACATTCCTCTTGGATTGCGGCGTGTGAAGCGGCAACGGGAGTCTACCGGATGTTTCCCGTAGTTTGTGTGGCAACTTCCAGGAGACACATCGCCTTAGGTTGAGGGCGAAATTGCGGCGTGTAAAAGCGCATTCAGCGTTCGGAGGCAACCGTGAAAAATGTGCACGAGCGCGATAGATCGCCTCCGATCACCACCAAAAATGGTGGCGTGTAAAGGTGCCTTATAGAAACACGTCACCACTTCTGGATTTATCATCCACTCCTGGCTTTGGCTACAAATTCTCAGGTAAAAAACTTATGCACGAGGCCTAAAGGCCGCTTTACACACAGATAATTGTGCAGAGATTGGTCACAGATCACTGGTTGCAGTGAAATCATGGACACATTGTTACATTTGTACACGGCCACAAAATAGAGCAATGTGTCCATGATTTCACTGCAACCAGAGATCTGTGACCAATCTCTGCACAATTATCTGTGTGTGACTGGGCTGACAGGTGTAGGCCTTGCTGACAGGTGTACAGATTAGTGAACCGCCGCGACACTACTATATTAATGATTAAAGTGGATGAATGAGTGGCACCAACAAGACGAAGATCTTATGGGTATAATGCAATTGTGCAATGCAGAAACTGCCCTGTGCTATACATGAAAACCGGAGAACTTAGTCTCATTAGTAGCCACTAAGGATTACGCTTGGCATCCACTTCAAGGAGTCTCCACTGCCAAGTCCTAACACTATGCCCTAAAGAAATGGTCTTGTTGGTGCCACTCATTCATCCACTTTAATCATTAATATAGTAGTGTCGCGGCAGTTCACTAATCTGTAAGTATATATTTTTTTCTGCCAGCACCTACACCTGTGGTAGATGCCAGTCTTAACCTTATTTATATATTGCTGACAGGTGTAGGCCTGGCTGACAGGTGTAGGCCTTGCTGACCATTGCTCCTGACTGTGGCTACTTACACAATCGCCTTGTGACGTCTGTCATCCACTTCTGGGGTGATCCTGGCCTCCTGTCACACTGCGCATGTGCATGGCCTGGGCTGAGCCCCCACTATCAGTCCACATGGGTGATCTGCATGATTATGGAATGTATCCATGTGGTGGTGTCAGGCAGGGCCAGCTGTGCTGTCCTACCCCCCTCGGGGGGCCCCTGTGCACTGTCCTTTCTGTCTTTACACCACCCACACATGGAGAACATATTTGCTAATGGAGCAGAGCAGGACCTGTGATGACGTCATGCACATGTGACTCGGGTGGGCGGAGCCACTGAGTTTTGTAGGCCTGGGCCAGGAAGAAGCAGAAGAATGTCACATGACAAGCTGCAGAAGATGGGGCTACTGGTGGCATCACAACCCGGTAATGAATAAACAAGGGCAGATGTGGAGTGCAGGGTGACTGAGGGGTGCAGGCTGTGTGTGTGGGGGGAATGGAGGGGTGCAGGTTGTGTGTGGGGGGGATGGAGGGGTGCAGGCTGTGTGTGTGGGGGATGGAGGGGTGCAGGCTGTGTGTGGGGGGGGGGGGGATGGAGGGGTGCAGGCTGTGTGTGTGGGGGGATGGAGGGGTGCAGGCTGTGTGTGTGGGGGGGGATGGAGGGGTGCAGGCTGTGTGTGTGGGGGGAATGGAGGGGTGCAGGTTGTGTGTGTGGGGGATGGAGGGGTGCAGGCTGTGGTGAGTGTGGGGGGGATGGAGGGGTGCAGGCTGTGTGTGGGGGGGATGGAGGGGTGCAGGCTGTGTGTGGGGGGGATGGAGGGGTGCAGGCTGTGTGTGTGGGGGATGGAGGGGTGCAGGCTGTGTGGGGGGGGGATGGAGGGGTGCAGGCTGTGTGTGGGGGGGGATGGAGGGGTGCAGGCTTGTGTGTGGGGGGGGATGGAGGGGTGCAGGCTGTGTGTGTGGGGGATGGAGAGGTGCAGGCTTTGTGGGGGGGGGATGGAGGGGTGCAGGCTGTGTGTGTGGGGGATGGAGGGGTGCAGGCTGTGTGTGTGGGGGATGGAGGGGTGCAGGCTGTGTGTGGGGGATGGAGGTGTGCAGGCTGTGTGTGGGGGGCGATGGAGGGGTGCAGGCTGTGTGTGGGGGGGGATGGAGGGGTGCAGGCTGTGTGGGGGGGTGGAGGGGGCAGGCTGTGTGTGTGGGGGGGGGATGGAGGGGCGCAGGCTGTGTGTGGGGGGGGATAGAGGGGTGCAGGCTGTATGTGGGGGGGGGATGGAGGGGTGCAGGCTGTGTGGGGGGGGGATGGAGGGGTGCAGGCCATAAATTTAGCTCAAAAGACGGCACAAAGTTACTGAAATCATAAATTGTGCAAAATTCAATTTCATTGTCCAGGTGACGGTGTACCAGTCCCGTTAGCTGATATGATTAGATTGGCGCATTGTAAATTATTATTACAGGACTGGATTAATAAATCTGCTCCAATGATGAACATTCCTGTCATGTGGCCTGTATACAGGGTGTACGGTCGCCCTCCTCACATGTGGCCTGTATACAGGGTGTACGGTCGCCCTCCTCACATGGGCCTGTATACGGGTGTACGGTCGCCCTCTCACTGTGGCCTGTATACAGGGTGTACGGTCGCCCTCCTCACGTGGTGCCTGTATACAGGGTGTACGGTCGCCCTCCTCACATGTGCCTGTGTACGGTCGCCCTCCCACATGTGCCTGTATACGGGGTGTACGGTCGCCCTCCTCACTGTGGCCTGTATATGGGGTGTACGGTCGCCCTCCTCACTAGTGGCCTCGTATACGGGGTGTACGGTCGCCCTCCTCCGTGCGGCCTGTATACGGGGGTACGGTCGCCCTCCTCACGTGTGGCCTGTATACGGGGGTACGGTCGCCTCCTCGCGTGTGGCCTGTATACAGGGGGGTACGGTCGCCCTCCTCGCGTGGGGCCTGTATACGGGGGTACGGTCGCCCTCCTCGCGTGTGGCCTGTATACAGGGGGTACGGTCGCCCTCCTCACGTGTGGCCTGTATACAGGGGGTACGGTTGCCCTCCTCACGTGTGGCCTGTATACAGGGGTACGGTGCCCTCCTCACGTGTGGCCTGTATACAGGGGTACGGTCGCCCTCCTCATGTGTGGCCTGTATACGGGGGGTACGGTCGCCCTCCTCATGTGTGGCCTGTATACGGGGGGTACGGTCGCCCTCCTCACGTGTGGCCTGTATACGGGGGTACGGTCGCCCTCCTCACATGTGGCCTGTATACAGGGTGTACGGTCGCCCTCCTCACGTGTGGCCGTACGGTCGCCCTCCTCACGTGGGCCGGGTATACGGGGTACGGTCGCCTCCTCACGTGTGGCCTGTATACAGGGGGTACGGTCGCCTCCTCACATGCGGCCTGTATACGGGGTGTACGGTCGCCCTCCTCACATGCGGCCTGTATACGGGGTGTACGGTCGCCCTCCTCACGTGTGGCCTGTATACGGGGTGTACGGTCGCCCTCCTCACGTGTGGCCTGTATACGGGGTGTACGGTCGCCCTCCTCACGTGTGGCCTGTATACGGGGTGTACGGTCGCCCTCCTCACATGCGGCCTGTATACGGGGGGTACGGTCGCCCTCCTCACGTGTGGCCTGTATACGGGGGGTACGGTCGCCCTCCTCACGTGTGGCCTGTATACGGGGTGTACGGTCGCCCTCCTCACATGCAGCCTGTATACGGGGTGTACGGTCGCCCTCCTCACATGCGGCCAGTATACAGGGGGTACGGTCGCCCTTCCTCACACATTGCTAGTCTGTAGTTCCAATTTCTCACCTTTTTACCATTTAGAGTTTTTTTTACATGGAAATTGAGATTTCACGTTAAGGACAATTTCCAGGAAGTTTCCTTGTCCCAGAATAAATTGAATTTGCTTATAAATAGAGTCCAGGACACAAGTCTGCCAGGCCAGGACAATAAGAAGGATCCAGATTTTCCTCCTTCCTTAAAAACAGGACGTGGACGTCACCACCGGACAAAGCGGTGTCCTGTAATAGAAAGGAGCCGGAAATGTGATGAGAATGGGACACTGGAGATGAGTGACCTGTACGGAGAGCAGTCAGCGCCATAGGTGGGGATGATGGCGGGGTATAGTGGAGCAAGGGATGATGATCAAACAGCGCCACTTGTGGATCATGTCAGAAATTGCAGCCTGTTCATGTCAGTGGTTGGTGAGATTCCACAGCAGTCACCCTGGGTCCTAGTGTCTGGAGTGTTCACATACGAAATCAAATGTGACGCTACAATGTTGCGACGTGTAACGGTACCCTCAGGGTTCTTTGGATCACTGACATCAATCTCAGACACCTGTGATAATTAGTTTGGCAGGTGAGCTCAATAAAAGGAAAACTGGGTGTTCCACAATATTACGCAGGCCACAGTTTTCAAGTAACATGGGAAAGAAAAAGGATCTCTGCTGCGAAAAGCAACAAATAGTGCAATGCCTTGGACAAGGGATGAAAACATTTGATATTGCACGAAAACTTAAGCGTGATATCGTACTGTGAAGAGATTTGTGCCGATTCTGAGCACAGATGTGTTCGTGCAGATAAAGGCAGAATGAGGAAGGTTTCTGCCAGGCAAGTTCATCGGATTAAGAGAGCAGCTGCTAAAAAGGCCTTACAAACCAGCAAACAGATATGTGAAGCTGCTGGAGCCTCTGGAGTCCCTCCAACCTCAAGGTGTAGGATCCTTCAAAGGCTTGCTGTGGGGCATAAACCTACTATTCAGCCACCCTAAACAGTGCTCGCAAGCAGAAACAGTTGCAGTGGGTCCAGACATACATGAAGACTAATTTACAAACAGTCTTGTATACTGATGAGTGCCGAGCAATCCTGGATGGTCCAGATGAATAGAGTAGTGGATGGTTGGTGGATGCCACCATGTCCCAACAAGGCTGTGACGTCAGCAAGGAGGTGGAGGAGTCATGTTTAGGGCCGGAATCATTGGGAAACAGCTGGTAGGCCCCTTTAAGGTTCCTGAAGGTGTGAAAATGACCTCTGCAAAGTATATAGAGTTTCCAACTGAGAACTTTCTTCTATGGTACAAAAAGCAAAAACAGGAGCAAAATCATTTTCATGCAGGACAATGCACCATCTCGTGCTACAAAAGAATACCTCTGTGCCATTGGCTGCTATGGGCATAAAAGGCGATAAACTCATGGTGTGGCCACCATCTTCCCCTGACCTCAACCCTATAGAGAACCTTAGGAGTATAATCAAGCAAAAGATCTATGAGGTTGGGAGGCAGTTCACATCAAAACAGCAGCTCTGGGAGGCGATTCTGACATCATGCAAAGAAATACAAGCAGAAACTCTCCAGAAACTCACAAGTTTCAATGGATGCAAGAATTGTGAAGGTGACATCAAAGAAGAGTTCCTATGTTACCTTGTAACTTTGCCTGTTAGGATGGTTTGGAGATTAAATAGCTTTTTAATCAGTGAATGTGACCTCCTAATGCTGCAAATTCAACAAATGAGCATTTTCAGTTCTTTCAAACATATTAAATGTTTACAAACTCTCCTGTGCCGAATAATGTGGAACAGGGCATTTAGAGTTTGTTTTAATTTCTAAAATTTATACTGTTATCATTGGGAGATTTCTTCAAAAAAATTCGATGTATCCTCTAACGGGTGATGACTTTATTACACTGATCATCATCTGCACGACCATTTAGGAAAATCAGAGAAAAAGAACATCTGCATAATAATTTGGAACATGGTGTAACCCCAAAAAGAATGGCAGATAAAAATAAGGGCATGTTCACACTGTGCATTTTTGGTCTGTTTTTCTTGCGCTTTTTCAGCTGGAAATTGGATTATCCATTTTTTTCAGTTTTTTTTTATCCTCTAGAGTCTAACAATGGTTCCAATGGGGAAAGTGGATCAGAAAAGCCAGCAATAATGGATAGCTCCTTCTTTTTTGCGGATCACTCTTCAAGGGAAAAAAACGCACCAGGTCATAAAAGCACAACCTGGACAGCAAACGTGGAAAACCCATTGACTTTACGATGCAATAATTGTAAGTTCAATAGACATATTTATAGGGGTACAGATCCCTATTGTGTTTAAGGAGTATGTGTGTGAACTGCCTAAAGGACATGTGAATATGGACATCACATGTACTGGATTCACGGACATGTGAAGGGGCCTGAGGCTACATTCACACACAGGGTTTTGACTGCGTTTTGTGAGGATCCATTTTTGGTGCTGAAACTGCACTAAAAATGTGACCTCATAAAGGCAGCCTAGTGCATGTGAACACGTGTGGCATTATCTGCTGCGCTATATACTCGCCTCCCGCGCTCCCACGGTGATCTCCAGCGACGTCCTCTCATCCCAGAAGGCTGCAGGACCTGCGAGTTGTCTGTTCGGTGCTTCTAGGACCTGCGCATGTGACTGATGCGTCACTCAGTCACATGATGCAGTGCCAGGTCCTACAAGCACCAAACAGACAACTCGCAGGTCCTGCAGCCTTCTGGGATGAGAGGACGTCGCTGGAGATTCATCACTGCATTTCACTGCAAATAGCGGATTATCACAAAAGCAGCACTAAGGGCATCTACACGCGGCTACATTTCTAGGGTACACAGGTTACTTACTTTGCTAGTGAAATCATGGAGTGATTATTCATTTGTACACGACAGCAACAAGATAGAACCTTGTCTCCATGGATTTCACTGCAACCAGTAACGTTACTTAGCCACCCATGATGGCTGTCAGCTGCTGTAATAGGTACCCTACAGTGCATAGCGCACGGTGTGATGTAACTAAGCGGCTTCAAACCACGTTTTTGGACTGTCCAGTCTATGTCCGGTGTTTTGCAGGTTGCTCGGATCTGACACTGACAGGACATGGCTTCATGTAGGAGCAAAAGCAGGAGTTCGGGGTTGTGGCAGGAGTGTCAGGCATGTGGATGCTGCGGTACAGGATCATCCTATCATCGAGCCCCAAACACTTCTGTATAGGAAGGTTGCCGCCAGCCAAATGCTCGTACTACAATCTTGTCCCTGATATACCATCCTATGTGACAAGAGGGGTCCACGGACTTGAAATGCAACATGCACTCGCAGCACAAATACATGCTGTGATCGTATGCTTTTTGATGATCATAATGTGTACTTGCTATTGTCGAGGCTAGGAGCAGAGAAAAATCTACTATTGATCGATTCAGATCTGAAATTAACTCCCTCCCCCATAGGAACATGGTATTTCTATACCGCCAACTTTCAATGATCATCACTCCTCACTGGGAATGTAGAGATCCATGGCAGTTCCGGGTCCTGGCCTGACACACCTCTACTTTCTGCTTTACATGTGACTTCCAAGCTGAATATTTCTGCCCCATGAGGGGGGGTAAGATGAGGACAGGTATGATTTTATTGATGTTTAAGGGATCTATGAGATCCAGAACTCAGTGTATGGCACTGCATTAATCATGTAGGAGGGCATGGGATGTTCTAGAAAATTTCTCTCACCGGAGTGTCCAACAATCTTGTGTATTGTCAATAAAGGACTTATACAGAACTTTAAGGTATGTGCCTATATACGGGACGCCATGCGTGGTGAAACGCCTCCGGACTGAGGGAACCGCAGAAAGATCTCAGAGCCGCCCTGTATCATGATCTGTGATTGGTGCAGGGCAATAATCTCCTGATTACCCGATCGGAGCCTCTCTCCGCCCGCAGCATGAAATTAACAGTGCAACGGAGATGCGAAAGCGCGAGGCAACTGCACCGCAGTGAGATAACGCGCGGTCGGAGAGAGCACGTGAGGATGGATTTCTTGAAATCATCCACTGTGCAGGTACTGTATAGGCAGCGTTTTGGACACGGCAAATGCTGCAAGTATGGACTACCCAACAGTGACTATGGGCCATGACACACACTGAGGTTTTGGTCAGTCTTGTAATCAGTTTTTGTAGCCAAAATCTGGAATGGATGATGATACAGAAGTGGTGACGTGTTTTTATTAGACCCCCTTCACATCACGATCTTTGAGGATCTGTGGGTATCCGTTGTAAAACGGATAGCCACGGATTGGATTTGGCCCCCATGTTCCCTATGGCACAGATGGGCATGGATTGGTCCTTAATGGCATCCGTGTGGGCAGGGATCCGATTATGTCTGCTTTTTTCACATCCCCAAAATCGGAGACTTGACTTTGAGCTGTCTTTAAAAAAGCAGACAAATCGGATCCAACGCTGTTCGATTCAAATAACATGGGGGTCTATGGAGCTCGGATCCGGAAAAAACAGGATAGTTTCCTGGATCCGGTGTTAGTGTAGTGAGCGTGCGCAACGCTAAAACTGCTCTGTTCAGTGTCAATTTCACTTTAGCAGTGTATCTACATACATGTGTCTCCATCCAAATTAAGAATGTGTGAATGTGGTCTTAATGATGTTTATAGTCCAGATCTCTGATAGCAGTCAGTAAATTTTCACAGTCCATCCATTAAGATGGTGGTGGCTCTTCTGACCTAATCCTTCTCACAGCTGAGAGTTTGTTACAGTTGAATCCAGCCTGGACGATTCTTTGCAGCATCTTCAGAAGCACAAATCTCTCTCCTTCCATAATAATCTGCTACAATGTATCAGAGCATATGTATCCTAATGATGGCTGACCAAACCCTACAAGCTCGTCCTACCTACCGTGTCCCCCTATGTCCTTATAGATTGTAGCTTTCGAGCAGGACCCTCACCCCTTCTGTAGCTGGTGAACTTGTCATTTTGTACTGTTTATTAGCTGTACATTGCCCTCCGCTCAATTGTAAAGTGCTGCAGAATATGCTGGTGAAAATGTATTATTATTATAACTCGATTGTTCATACAGTTATTCATTCACAATCATTACCCAAGTAAAAATGTCCATCCAATCAATGGAGAACGAAAATCACTAACGTAAAGAAGCAAAATCAGCAGCACATCCCCTCGTGTATTAGATTGTATGTGGCTCCTGTGGTTAGCACTGTATATGGTGGCTAGTGGTTAGCACTGTATAGGTGCTCAGTGGTTAGCACTGTATATGGTGGCTCAGTGGTTAGCACTGTATATGGTGGCTCAGTGGTTAGCACTGTATATGGTGGCTCAGTGGTTAGCACTGTATATGGTGGCTCAGTGGTTAGCACTGTATATGGTGGCTCAGTGGTTAGCACTGTATATGGTGGCTCAGTGGTTAGCACTGTATATGGTGGCTCAGTGGTTAGCACTGTTATGGTGGCTCAGTGGTTAGCACTGTATATGGTGGCTCAGTGGTTAGCACTGTAATGGTGGCTCAGTGGTTAGCACTGTATATGTGGTGGCTCAGTGGTTAGCACTGTATGGTGGCTCAGTGGTTAGCACTGTATATGGTGGCTCAGTGGTTAGCACTGTATATGGTGGCTCAGTGGTTAGCACTGTATACGGTGGCTCAGTGGTTAGCACTGTGATATGGTGGCTCAGTGGTTAGCACTGTATTGGTGGCTCAGTGGTTAGCACTGTATATGGTGGCTCAGTGGTTAGCACTGTATATGGTGGCTCAGTGGTTAGCACTGTATATGGTGGCTCAGTGGTTAGCACTGTATAGGTGGCTCAGTGGTTAGCACTGTATATGGTGGCTTAGTGGTTAGCACTGTATATGGTGGCTCAGTGGTTAGCACTGTATATGGTGGCTCAGTGGTTAGCACTGTTATGGTGGCTCAGTGGTTAGCACTGTATATGGTGGCTCAGTGGTTAGCACTGTATATGGTGGCTCAGGGTTAGCACTGTATATGGTGGCTCAGTGGTTAGCACTGTATGGTGCTCAGTGGTTAGCACTGTATAGTGGCTCAGTGGTTAGCACTGTATATGGTGGCTCAGTGGTTAGCACTGTATATGGTGGCTCAGTGGTTAGCACTGTATATGGTGGCTCAGTGGTTAGCACTTATGGTGGCTCAGTGGTTAGCACTGATATGGTGGCTCAGTGGTTAGCACTATACGGTGGCTAGTGGTTAGCACTGTGTATGGTGGCTCAGTGGTTAGCACTGTATATGGTGGCTAGTGGTTAGCACTGGTACGGTGGCTCAGTGGTTAGCACTGTATAGGTGGCTCAGTGGTTAGCACTGTATATGGTGGCTCAGTGGTTAGCACTGTATATGGTGGCTCAGTGGTTAGCACTGTATATGGTGGCTCAGTGGTTAGCACTGTATATGGTGGCTCAGTGGTTAGCACTGTATAGGTGGCTCAGTGGTTAGCACTGTATATGGTGGCTCAGTGGTTAGCACTGTATATGGTGGCTCAGTGGTTAGCACTGTATACGTGGCTCAGTGGTTAGCACTGTATAGGTGGCTCAGTGGTTAGCACTGTATATGGTGGCTCAGTGGTTAGCACTGTATACGTTGGCTCAGTGGTTAGCACTGTATATGGTGGCTCAGTGGTTAGCACTGTATACGGTGGCTCAGTGGTTAGCACTGTAGGTGCTCAGTGGTTAGCACTGTATATGGTGGCTCAGTGGTTAGCACTGTATATGGTGGCTCAGTGGTTAGCACTGTATATGGTGGCTCAGTGGTTAGCACTGTATATGGTGGCTCAGTGGTTAGCACTGTATGGTGGCTCAGTGGTTAGCACTGTATATGGTGGCTCAGTGGTTAGCACTGTTATGGTGGCTCAGTGGTTAGCACTGTATATGGTGGCTCAGTGGTTAGCACTGTTATGGTGGCTCAGTGGTTAGCACTGTATATGGCGGCTCAGTGGTTAGCACTGTGTATGGTGGCTCAGTGGTTAGCACTGTATATGGTGGCTCAGTGGTTAGCACTGTATATGGTGGCTCAGTGGTTAGCACTGTATATGGTGGCTCAGTGGTTAGCACTGTATGGTGACTCAGTGGTTAGCACTATACAGTGGCTCAGTGGTTAGCACTGTTATGGTGGCTCAGTGGTTAGCACTGTATATGGTGGCTCAGTGGTTAGCACTGTATGGTGGCTCAGTGGTTAGCACTGTATGGTGGCTCAGTAGTTAGCACTGTGTATGGTGGCTCAGTGGTTAGCACTGTGTATGGTGACTCAGTGGTTAGCACTATACAGTGGCTCAGTGGTTAGCACTGTATATGAAGGCTCAGTGGTTAGCACTGTGTATGGTGGCTCAGTGGTTAGCACTGTATGGTGGCTCAGTGGCTACACTCTATGGTGGCTCAGTGGTTAGCACTGTATGGTGGCTCAGTGGCTACACTCTATGGTGGCTCAGTGGTTAGCACCTCCCTGGGGACTGCAGCAGCCGTGATCTGCTTTTATAGTGTTGTGACTCTCACAACCACACAAGGTGAAGCCCTGATACTATTTAGGTCATATTTTATCTCTCAGGACCCTTCATCCACCCTACTTTAATTTTCTGAGATAATGACCTTTGGGTTTTCATTAATCATCAACATTAACAAAAATAAACACATGAAATAGATCCCTCTGTGTGTAATGACTCTATATTATATATGTTTAACTTTAGTTTATTTCAGTAATTTAATGTATCACTTTTTGATGATGTTCTAATTCACTGGGATGCACCTGCATATGTAAAGGTTGAACAATTTGTGAAAGTTATAATTTTTTACATAGATTGTCATAAAAAATGAAATCAATAAATGATCACTAATCTACTTTATCTCTCCAGAGATATTGATTGGGGCTGACAATGTAGATTCCCTATGTTGCTGAAGTATGTATAGCACTGTGGAATTAATGGTGCTGTATAAGTGAATAAATATAAATACATTGGTATATATCTCATTATATTTCCTCTCCTCTGCTAGTCATCAGCCATTGAAAGGGAGGAAAGATGAGAGACCAAAGTGACAAAATATAGTTGCACAAGTGTCTTTCGATCATGAAAAGTGACTCTTGTCATCTTCTCATAAGAGACCTCAGTTGAGTCTTGCCGTATACATCAACATCATATATTTATTTATTGATTTATATAGCGCTATTAATGACATAGCACTTTCCATACACTTGCACCACTGTCCCCATTGGGGCTCACAAACTAATCGATTCCAGACATCAGACCTCGGGGTCACGAAAATTCTAAACAAATTAGTTCCAGCGACTGCCCGGACAAGGGTCAAAGCGATGATCCCCTCCAGGGTGGGCGCTTACCTCTCAGGCGGTGTCTCCTGCCGGGTCGGTGGTGGTGGAGATGTCTTGTCTGTCGGTGGGAAGCCCCCGAGTGATGTCCCCTGTACTCTATTGCATGGTTGCATTGACAGTAATTCACCTGTAGGCTCCATCGCAGCGGCAGGAAAGCAAAAATCAAAACAAAAAAAACCAAAAACATTTTTTCACCAAAGGCTCTTCCACCAACGTCAACATGGAAGTTGGGTCCGGGTAACGGGAGGAGCCCACGAGCCGCCGTGAAGTGCCTGGTGCAGCGAGTGAACCTGCGTCTTGTGCATCCTCCACCCGACCCCGGCTACATTATTTAGGATTTGTTATGAAGGATGTTTTTCAACAGCTTTTGTGCTTTTTTTTTTCTTTCTCTCCTTACTCTCTCATTCCTCCTCCTTTATGAAGATGCGGAACAATGGAATAGAAAAGCATGCAAGACCCCATGCTGCGAGAAGGGCTGAGAAGTTTAGACAGGGGCTCCACTTTCCCCAGCATCTATGTCATGGGGACAAGAAGCCCAAGGGGGGGTCAGGGTTGTGGGGGGGGTAGGGGGCTCACAGGATGGTATTTTGCACCATTAAGTAAATAGAGGGGTAATTTGTGTTTTTACTTTCTCATGAATTCCGTCACATTGTCGTCTTTCTTTTTCTTTTGGAAAATTTTGGGGAAAAAAATAGTTGTGTGACCGTACGATTTCCAACATTCCTCCACAGGATTGACCGCATCAATGAATAGCGAAGCATCTATGGCTGACGAGCGTTTCAAAGCTGAATTGATGGTGTTTAAAGCATTGACGAGGGAGCTTAAGACGTTCCCATTTACCTTGGTAGGTTGCCGTGACGTGGCGGAGGTCGGCCGTGTTGGGAAACATTCGTCCGTGGTGGTAGGTCTTGGTATCATCACCTCTTGTTTCCATGTTGCATAGTACAATTCATTCTCTCCCGGTGAGCGACAAACATAATTAGCTGCAGGAAATTTGTACCACTTAAGGGTTTGGTGTCGGAGCCATTTATCATCGCCATTGAAAAGCTGACAAGACGGTGCAAAGTGATGGAGGGACCAACACAAGACTGTGGACTGTATAGTCCTGAATGATGTTTTGTACGTCAGGTCACCATTGTGGTTAAACTACATAATTGGGGGAAATCTCGATGATATTCCTAATTATAATGGCCGGAACGATAATGAAGAAATTCTCCTGCAGAAAGTTTTCATTAACGAGGAAAATTTCAGATTAATTCACGACCAACTAATAGTATTGACAAATACATCGGCGTCCATCAGTGTCTGTACAAGCAAGAAGTCAACGGAGCTTTTGTAGAATTCATTAGAAGCTTGTACCGACCACCGTCCGCCATAATGACAAGAAAAGGGTTAAAAACATCTAAACCATACCAATAACAACATCGCTGGAATCAGGGTCTCTGTCTCTACATTATGCTGCTGTCAGATGAGATGGCAAAAACCAGGTGACAGAGTCCCTTTCATTATGAAAAATGCATGTCAGCCAGAAGATGATTTGGTGCAGAAAATATCTGCACCAAATACTCAGCGTGTGCACAAAGCCTAAGGGTATGTGCCCACAGGACGTTTTTGCTGCAGTTCAGAACGCAGGAAAACCTGAGGATCCTAGAGTCCTTGACAGGAGAAATGCTATGATCTTGTCTGCGTTTTTGGCGCGTTTTTTGCACGTTTTTACTGCGTTTTTCCTGCGTTTTTGATAGCTGCGTTTTTCCTGCGTTTTTCCCATTGACTGCACCAAAAACGCAGAAAAGAATTGACATGTCCATTCTTTGCTATCCGCACCAAAAACGCAGGCATTTGACAGTTCTTGACACTTGCAAAACCAATGTGTGTGCACTGCGTTTTTGAAAACACATTGGTTTTGCTGGGAAGCCCAACCGCAGGAACAGATTAGCATACATTAACATAAAACCAAGGGTTTTCTGCATGCGGAAAACGCAGGAAAACCGCGGCAAAAACGCCCTGTGGGCACATACCCTAAGAGGTTACAGCTAGAAACCTGGACATCAACTATATACTGTATGCGCGCCTGCTGAATGTGGACCATAGGATTGCAGCACCACATGATGTGCTGATATGATTGTCACCACATCACAGTTTATTACCATAAAATACCATGATGTTGTAGAAAGATGCTGTCGTTTTTTTTAAAATTTGTGGTAAAACGTATAACCTTTTTTGATAATCAATGCAACTCTGCCATATGAATATGCCCATATGAAGCCGATTCACTTTTCAAAGTACTTTTATACCAATGCAGATCAGGAAATAATTGACTTTGGTAACCAAGTGTTCATGGTTATATTCATTGAGCATAACCACAAACTCTACAGGGGCGGGCGGGGCCGGGAGGCAAGGGGGCATGTGCCCACCGGGCCAGCACAGTACCTTTGCTTCCTTTCGTGTATTTGAATGCATGATTACCGGGTTCGGGGCAGAGCAATCATGACATCCCACGGCCCAGTGCGTAGCAGAGTCATGAGGTCATCACACTGCTGCCTATGACATAGAGCCGCGCGGAGGAGGTGAGGACACGGCAGCCAGCGGGAAGGGTGAGCAGCACCACAGAGGAGTTTAAGATTATTTCTACTATCACTTGCTGGAGATGGGGCATGATACTCTTGCGAGGACACATTATACTTGACAGACGAATTAGCAAACCCTCATTCTCTGCAAATCAAGCAGGTTACAGTTGTGTTATAGTCATATTCTGAGATCAGCAATGTCACCACACTGACACCTTCATGTTGCACGACCAGAGTCATTCAGCCCAGCTGATACCTGCACATGGACGGTGCATAATTGGGGTTGAGATGAGGACTCTGTGCTGCCATGTTCTCACACACCATGCTTTCCAAGTCATTGTTCATGGCCTGCATATTGTGTACTGCCAAAAATTGAAAAGAATATATATCCACACACCCATCAGATGAGGATCATCACTTTGATCAGACATCAGGAATATTGAGTTCAGTGGTAGCTGTATACACCTAAATTCAGTGAGCGTCCTATAGTGGTGACTCTGAAAATCTGTATATAGTGAGCTCCCCCAAGTGGTGTCTGTAAAAATCTGTATGTAGTAAGCTCCCCCAGTGGTGGCTGTATAAAACTGTATGTAGTGAGCTCCCTCTAGTGGTGGTTGTATAAATCTGAATGTAGTGAGTTCCCCCTAGTGGTGACTGCATAAAGCTGTATGTAGTGAGCTCCCTCTAGTGGTGACTGTATAAATCGGTATGTAGTGAGTTCCCCCTAGTGGTGACTGCATAAAGCTGTATGTAGTGAGCTCCCTCTAGTGGTGACTGTATAAATCGGTATGTAGTGAGCTTCCCTAGTGGTGACTGTATAAATCTGTATGTAGTGAGCTATATCTAGTGGTGTAGTGGTGGCTGTATAAATCTGTATGTAGTGATATACCTCTAGTGGTGGTGACTGTATAAATCTGTGTGTATTGAGTTCCCTCTAGTGGTTGGTATATAAATCTGTATGTAGTGAGCTCCTCCTAGTGGTGGCTGTATAAATCTGTATGTAGTGAGCTCCTCCTAGTGGTGGCTGTATAAATCTGTATGTAGTGAGCTCCCTCTAGTGGTGGTGACTGTATAAAGGTGCTTTCACAGGCTGTGTATTTGCTGCTTATTTTTTACGCGCAAGCTCATCACAAACCAGAAGTGGGTGATTAAATACAGAAGTGGAGCACTTTTTTGTATTAGACTTTTCCTCTGATTGTTCCACTTCTGGTTTGTGATGAACTCGCGCGTAAAAAAATTCAGCAAATTCGCAGTGTGTGAACGCACCCTAAATCTGTATGTAGTGAGCTGCCTCTAGTGGTGTCTCTATAAATCTGTATGTAGTGAGCTGCCTCTAGTGGTGTCTCTATAAATCTGTATGTAGTGAGCTGCCTCTAGTGGTGGCTGTATAAATCTGTATGTAGTGAGCTGCCTCTAGTGGTGGCTGTATTAATCTGTATGTAGTGAGCTGCCTCTAGTGGTGGCTGTATAAATCTGTACGTAGTAAGCTCTCTCTAGTGGTGGCTGTATACATCTGTATATAGGGAGCTCCCTCTAGTGGTGGCTGTATATAAATCTGTATGTAAAAGAGAAAAAAAACTGCACAGCACTCACAGACAACGTGAACTGGTGCCAGCAGGGATGCTGGATCAATATACTAGAAAGAGACCTTGCAGCACTCAGCTGCTACCAATGATGTACATATGCTGACAAGCTATATATATATGAGAAAAAATTTAAAAACTTACGTTTTTTTCAAAAAACTCAAAATTCTAATTTTTTTTTTTTTTTTTTTTAAATCTGAAGTTCTTAGTACACACATTGGCCAATGTCTGCTTGCTCGTCGACTGCGACAAAGTGACTTCAGGTCCGACGAGTCCTATCGCTGACACCCAAGCCCTCCTTGTCCACCCTACCCCACTACTAAGTGGGCGGGCACCATCTAGACCCTAGATCACCTGTTTGCAACGAGGGTGCACATTGCAGTAATGGAGCCAGCCACTCCATACTGCAGTTTTTTTTCTCTTTTGTATCGTATGGAGTGGCTGGCTCCATTACTGCAATGTGCACCCTCGTTGCAAACAGGTGATCTAGGGTCTAGATGGTGTCCGCCCACTTAGTAGTGGGGTAGGGTGGACAAGGAGGGCTTGGGTGTCAGCGATAGGACTCGTCGGACCTGAAGTCACTTTGTCGCAGTCGACGAGCAAGCAGACATTGGCCAATGTGTGTAC